>NW_022045874.1:1087804-1100694 GCF_001654015.2 Drosophila navojoa | reverse complement strand
AATCAAAGAAAGTTACCGCTGCTAATGCAACTATCTAACGATCTAAGGATCTGTAAAGAAACTAGTTTTTGCGACACTTTTAGCTGGAAAGCTGGTGGGCGGAATAGTAGATGTCTATCATTGCTGGGCAAGTGAAAAGACAAACACATTTTGTTACAAATATTTGCAGGAAATGTGTAAAATTTCGTTAATCGTTAGATGAAATCGGAAACGTCTTTGGAACGAGGTGCAGGCGTGAGAAATGCAACGCAATGGCATCATCTATCGCTGGCTGCAAATCAAATAATCTCAGCATGACATAATCTTCTTGGCTTAGCACATGCAAACGACTAAGCCAAGAAACAAAAAAAAAAAAAAATAAGGCAACCAGAAACGGCCAGCAACAGGACATCCTACTTACGTCTACGGCAATAACAACAGAAACGAGGGAAAAAAATTCAATTCTAAAAAAGGCAAACAAAAAGTCCTTAAGTTATGTTGTGCGTCATTTTGGCTGGCAAATGGAATGAAAACAAAAGACATCAGAGAGCACTGCGAGGACCAGAGGAACGCGAAACTGAGATCAACTAAACTGAGAGGACGCAGCACAAAAGGACATGGCACTTATGCAAGCCTTCGGTTTTTCGTTTTTTTTTTCGATTTTTTTATGGAACCAGGACACAACAATCAACAATCAACTGAAATGGAAGCAGCGACTTCATCACTTGTTTCCTCTGCGCGCGCTACTCCTGCTCCAGCTACTGCTCCTGTTGCATAAATAAATTGCGAGCATTCAAATGCCTGAAAGAGGACACGCTCAGATATCAGGTTAACATCGGCACGGCAGCGAATCCCATTGGGTTCCGAGAGACGATGAGTACGATGCACGCATATGATCTTGGAGGTGTGTCCCATTGTTTGGTCGCGCTTCCGTGGCAGCTATATGAAACTTATCTCAGCGGATGCCTTTGCTTTGCTCTCATTACAAACACATACACATATAGTTTGCACGTGCAGCTCTGGGAACCGAGTCTCGATAGTGCTCCTATTCCTCTCTGTATCTGTTTGTCAAACCCGACAAAAGTTGCTCAACTTTGTGCCGTCATTTGGCTCGGCTCCTGCTTTACGCAATTTCGAGCCGACATTTGAGCACTTTAATTTCATGTTTTTATGAATTGTTCAAATGATTTCTCAAGATCAGATTGCTTATCTGTCAGCTACGTACATTGTCCCTTATCCCCTACTCTGTCTCCGCTTCTGCCCTGATTCAATTTATGCACTGTGTAATTATTGCGCTTTTTCGTAGTTGTTGTACCTTTTGAGATCTTGTTCGGGACTATAATAGTTTACTTCTTGGGTAACATCCTTACGAAACTAGCACTTGGTTGCTTAGCCATTTCGACGTGATTTCTGAGTCGCTTCCTGTTGATGTGGCAGTCGGCTCGATTCTCATACACTCAATCCTTTTGTTTGGCTTTTGGGGACTTGTCTGTTTTTACTTTCGGGTTGACGTGCTTTTTGCTTTTATGAACTCTGCTTTGACTGAGCGGAGCTGCATTCGTTTCTCGTTCGAGCGGAAGTTGCCTGAAACGTATTTTCATTTCCGTAGATTTTATGCATACTTAAAAAAGAAATTTACATAATATTGGCGCCAAAATTATGTGAATTCAATGACAAAATGCTAGCCAACTGCCGATTACGCGCCAAAAGCAATTAAATGTCTTTGAAAATTAGGGAGAAAATTAAGAGAAGTCACATCTGATAAATACAGTAGACTTCCGATAATTCGAAATGACTAGGGGAATTATTGAGAACGAATTTCATTCAAGGGAATAGAATTTTTTCGATTTATTGCGATTTTCTATTTACGAGGAGTACGAATTTTTGGAACTCGACTGTATATCGATATATATAAACATAAAGGCTGAACTAACATTCCATATCAATATTACCAAACAGTAATTCTGCGCTATTCTTTCATCTATGATAAAATATTTCGAAAGTCTTACATAACGCCTTATCGACCTGAAATCTGAAAAGCACATGTTTCTTATCCAATGCCTGATCTACATAAGGTGGAATATGTAAATATACGAAACTACGTTCGGCACGGTCATAAACGAGATACAAAGAGTTCACCTAATGACATTTCGGGACTTTCCCATCAAAAGTCTGGCGCGATTCATAATGATGGGCGAGGGTAAGGGAACAGCCGGCAAATGTTCTTGCTGCTCAATGAACGGTGCCAACTTCTCGGCCATAAACAGTAAAACACGAAATTTTCCGCTCCAAACCAAAGTAAATGAAGGAAATTTCCCAAATTCTCTAACCCTTTTTGGTTCGGCCGAACTGTCATTAGGTTTGTGGCGTCGTCAGACGCCTGACAACAATGTCATACAGTAGTGGCATATATTCTTAAATAGTGGCTGCGATTCTGATGCATGTTTATGGGTCTTAACCCTTTCGGCCACTATCAACTGCGATTCATAAAAATGCAACGAAAGTGCCAATGAAGGCCATAAAAGTTTATGGCCCAATGCAACTCGCTACCTAACAGACATTCTTGGCATTCTTCGAAGACAAAAAGGTGCTAAATACAGTTTTTGTGCAGCATCATTAGCCTTAGCTCTACCCAGGCGACGACGGGTCGGCTACTGAGCCCGCTTGCGCCCCTACCTACCACCCGCTCAACCCTTTCGCTTTCGCAAGGCGCAAGGCTCGAGGCTCGAGGCGTCCGCCCAACCTGCAGTCTTTTAGGAATTTTGCTAAAAAGTCATATGCTGTATGCTTTTCGCCGGAATATCATTATTGACTATGCTTCTTCTTCTGTTTTCCAAGTTGACCTTCAATTGGCATATGACCATATGTGTCTTGGCCCTACCTGAGTGTCGACCTGTATCTTGGCTGCCTGCGCGCGACTGCTGTTTAAGGACTTGTGGTGGATTTAGCGCTAATCCGCGGGGATTAGCGGGATTAGCAGTTCGCCGGCGTTACAGAATTTCATTAAGTAATGGAGCGCTACTTAACTTGAATGAAAGTCGCGCTCGGAGATTTCCTGCGAATTTCCCTTAGGTAAATTCAATTGAAATTGGAGCCAAGAAATATTAATACGACTGAATTACATGGGAAAGTTAGATAATGACCGGGAGTGGGAGAGTGGCAGCAGCTGTCAGCTATATTAGATACAGCATCAATTGAAGCGAAGATCATGCATATTCATGAGTTCCCACGATAAACCCTTAGTTACTCAGCACAGTCACATCACATCATTCAAATTGACCGATGGCCAGAGAACAGTATTCCAAAAATGAATATGTCATCGTCATCTGGTTTACTAGAGCATCATAATCAACAGTATTCAGTATTGAGCTAATGATCTGAATCGTTGCATCGGAATAACATCACACGCAAGCACATTCCCATGCTGCACACCTGAGAGACTCGAGTGACGGACAGCTCGGTGGTGGGTGGGTGTCCAGGACACATGCTCATCGCACCCAATCTAAGCACCATCAACAACTACCCTCGGCAACAGCATCAGTCCACTCGAGGGGTTGCTATTCTAATTAGACCCTTTTCATTTTATTATTTGGTGTTGCTGTTGTTGCTATCATCGCAAGCGTTTTATTGATCAAGTTACGCATCCGTAATATGAATCGAAATGTATAATTGCTCTTTTTAAATGTCTCGTCATCTATCAATGCGTGCGCATTGGCATTTGCATTTACATTTGCGGACTCGAGCTCGAGCTCGAGTTCTCACAGCGGCAACAGCAGCGAGGGACTGACAACCCCGGGGACAAGGATGGGCTAGGCGTTCGAGTTTTAATCGCACCAGACTTACGGGATCTTGCTTAACATTATAAAGTACAATATTTTTCGCCCGAATTCTATAATGCTAGAGCATTTGCCTTGGTCGTTGATCCTTTTGTTGAGTTTTTGCCTCTGTGAAAAGCTTGCTTTAAATTATTCGCCCTTGGCTGATCTTGATCTTCGTCTGCGTTTTCGTCGTCGTCTTGGTATTAGTCCTGGCCTCTGGCTCTAATCTGCTTAAGCGGCACGCGATTAGGCCCATGCCTCTGAGGAAATCTAGCTGGCTGTTGGTTAAGTTACGCGTGGGGCGATTAAAATGATCCCACTTGAATTTAATTTGAGCTGCCTCTGTAAAAGGCATACTTTAAGCAGGCTTAGTTAGGGCTGAGTGAAAGAGAAGGAGAAAGAGCAAGCGAGAGAGAGAGAGAGAGCGGGTGGCTGTGTTGGGCATGAGTGGTTAAAGCTGCAGCTTTGAGTGGATGCCTCAAAGTGTTTGATATTTGCCCAATCAATCGCAGAGTCTGCTTACAGCACAATTACATCATAAAAGTTCAGTTGGCTCAATAGATGAATGAAACAATTGCACTAAAAGCACCCCGCACAGAACAACCCTTGCACCGTGGTTCGGGTGGTGCAGCACAGACACAGACACAAGCGACATATACCCACAGGTACTTCACACAAATCACAAAGCGGCAACAATGGCCAGCGCCATAAACGGCCAGCCATGAGTGCTGCTGCTGCTGCTGCTGCTGATGAGGATGTGCCTGCTCCTAATAACAACTGTCACACTGCCAAAGAGAATGTAAGGGACAGAGAGTGAGAGCGAAAGAGAGAGAGACAATAGAGAGAGCGGTTGGCAGGTAGACGCTGAGAGCGAACCTCAACGGAAAAAGACCATAAAATCTCAGAGGCGAAAAGTTGAGAATGAGCATGAGCGACGGCTGCTCAATGAATTTTTCGCAATGGCAGCCGCTGCTGCAGGATCATAAATCGCTGCTACGGCAGCCAGAGCGTTAGAGGCAATGCGTGCGAGCGAGCAGACAATAGCTGGCCAACCCTCTCTCGCCTTGCAGCGCAACGACCAATAAACGCGCGCGGCCGCTACCTAGGGGTGATCGACTGCTCGTTGAATGGCACGGCGGCAGGATTTGTGAGAGCAGGACTATTAAAACAGGAGCTGGGTGGTGAGCAGACAACACAATCATCCGTGATCTCAACGAGTCCACTTCGCTCGTCCACGTCGTCGCCGTGTAGTACGCAAAAACAGAAGTTCGACTCAAGCCTTCAGAGCTGAAAACTCTCAAATCGAAACTAACGAACATAAATTTGAAAGCAATTTGGAAATTGCGCTAAGTGAAAAGTGTGCGTGTGTGTGTTTTTATTCTGCTGAAATTGTGCCTAATAAATCGCCAAAATTACGCCCCACATCGGTATGCAATCGTCGGAGGGTTCGCCAGACATGATGGATCAGAAATACAACAGCGTTCGGCTGTCGCCAGCTGCATCCAGTAAGTATTGGTTCCATCTAACTTAGTTGAGGAGCAAACTCCATCCCCGCTCCACTCAAGAGAAACAAACTAACTCAAACTTTATCTCTTCTGTTTCCTTCAGGTCGCATCCTGTACCATGTGCCGTGCAAGGTCTGCCGAGATCACAGCTCCGGCAAGCATTACGGCATCTATGCCTGCGATGGCTGCGCTGGCTTCTTCAAGCGCAGCATCCGACGCTCTCGCCAGTACGTCTGCAAGTCACAGAAGCAGGGACTCTGCGTCGTCGACAAGACGCACCGTAATCAGTGCCGCGCCTGCCGACTGCGCAAGTGCTTTGAGGTGGGCATGAACAAGGATGCCGTGCAGCATGAGCGCGGACCACGCAACTCAACGCTGCGCCGTCACATGGCCATGTACAAGGATGCAATGATGGGTGCCGCCGAGATGCCGCAGATACCGCCAGAGATACTCATGAATACAGCCGCACTCACTGGATTTCCCGGCCTGCCGATGCCCATTCCGAGCGTGCAACGTGGACACCATCACGCCTTCCAGCCCCCACCGCCTGCTGCCGTACTCGACCTTTCGGTGCCGCGTGTGCCACACCACCCTGTGCACCAGGGCCATCACGGCTTCTTCTCACCCACCGCCGCCTACATGAATGCGCTGGCCACCCGGGCGCTGCCACCGACGCCGCCGCTAATGGCCGCCGAGCATATCAAGGAAACGGCTGCGGAGCATCTTTTCAAGAACGTGAACTGGATCAAAAGTGTGCGTGCCTTCACCGAGCTGCCTATGCCCGACCAGCTGCTGCTGCTGGAAGAGTCCTGGAAGGAGTTCTTCATCCTGGCCATGGCCCAGTATCTCATGCCCATGAACTTTGCCCAGCTGCTCTTCGTCTACGAGTCAGAGAACTCCAATCGCGACATTGTGAGCGTTGTTGCCCGCGAGGTGCACGCCTTCCAGGATGTGCTGAACCAGCTGTGTCATCTGAACATCGACAGCACGGAGTACGAGTGCCTGCGTGCCATTTCGCTCTTCCGCAAGTCGCCGCCCGCTGCTAGCTCGACTGAGGACCTGGCCAACAGCTCCATACTAACTGGCAGCGGCAGCCCCAACTCCAGTGCCTCGGCTGAGTCTCGTGGCCTCCTGGAGTCCAACAAGGTGGCGTCCATGCACAACGATGCCCGCAACGCACTCCACAACTACATCTCGCGCACGCATCCCAACCAGCCGCTGCGCTTCCAGACGCTGCTCGGCGTCGTCTCTCTGATGCACAAGGTGTCCAGCTTCACGATCGAGGAGCTGTTCTTCCGCAAGACCATTGGCGATATTACCATTGTGCGTCTCATTTCGGACATGTACAGCCAACGCAAGATCTGAGGCCCAGTCTAAGTTGAATTGCATCGAAGTTGGAAGGACTTGCATTGCCGTCGGCAAGACCGCGTCCGCGCACTTGAAGTGCCTTCGTAGTGCTGGAAACTGTGATATCTGAAAGTTTGATTGGAGTTGAGGAGTTGGAAGTCGGGAGTTGAAAGTTGAGAGTTGAGGAGGTTGACGGGTTACACTGGCTGAGACAGTGACAGTGACCATTGGACAATATTCAACAGTGAACTGCTGCAGAAAGCTTACAAATCTCTTGGATCTGAGCCTTAAAATGTATTCGTTATACGTACATCTTTTTCACAACGTGATTCAAGCATTATTCGAAAAAGTTGAAACTTTTTTTTTAAGTTTTATTAATATCTAAGTACATATCATATATGTTTAATGAAATTAGCATAGAAAAAATATAAAATATAAAAAAATATATAAACAGCTAAAGCTACTCTCAAAACAAACAATTTTATGAATTATTTAATGGGGGTATTTCTTATCTCGGAATATGGGTGAATATTTAGATGTAATCGTATGTAGATAAAATATATTTATTAATGTCTGTGATATACAAAAATATATTGGATAATGTTAGATATTGTTAGCATAGAATTCATTGAGATGTTTTCATTTCCAAAGTTGCAATGATCCAAAATAAGTTCAGTTTAGATTAAAATAAAGGTTCTATAATTATTATAAATTTCACAAAGTACATTTTATCATTTATTCTTTATTTTTGCAAATCAAAGTGAAAGAGGAAAGATAGACAACTAAATTATTTATCAGTTTATTATCTTGGCATTTAGTATGATAAAAACATTTCTTCAGAAACAAATTTGAAGATCCGTTTGTAATTAAATTATAAAAAATTTTCGGTATTCTATTTATTTATAAATTTAATATTAGACTGGCATGCGAGATGATATTAAACTAAAAAAAGACTATTTAACCTTTTCAACGACTTCTTTTGGGAGCTCACAAAAAAGGCGTAGGACCAACCGCAGTGCCCGTCAAGGTAATCTGAAATGCATTATGCAAATCCATGAACAAAAGATCTGCTGCATTTGGGATTGAAATCAAACAAATTAGCATAGTTTTTCCACATCAACAAACCAAAGTCGGGATTAATTTGGAATGGCAGTTGGCTTTAAAATGGCCGCTCCAAATCGCTGTCCCCTCGACTGGTTTACTCGCTGCCCTTGGCCTAGATGCCTGGTTGCCGGGCTGCCTGGCTGCGTACAAAACAGAATTCAAAAAGTTAAAAAGCAAAAATTCACTTTTGATGACTTTGTCGAGCGGCGTTGGATCGCTGCTATGTCCATGGCAGACTATAGCAATTGAATCCTTTGACAATGGCACATGGGACCGGGCATGCCATAATGTATGTAGTATCCCTTCGACTGAAGGCTGAACAAACAAGGAACGAGGAAAACAGTTGCCAATCGTTTTGGCTGGCTGCTGCAAAATTGTTGAAATTGCGTTGGCCAAAGTAAATAGAAATGTTGAATGCATCCATACAAATATATTCTCAATATAGATATATATATATATATATATAGGTGTGTGTGATGTCTATGGCACTGACACACATTCAGTTTCAGGAGCATAGTGCAAAAACCTACCCTAACCCATAGCACCCATGGCTCAATGCTTGCGGGGATTTGGAATTAAATATGCTTCGTTGCTGCTGCCATTTCGACTTTGCCAAGGTCCATGCTCGACTCTGCTTGGATGCTGCAGATGCTGTTGTTGTTCTTGATGTTGTTGTTGTTATTGGTGCTGCTGCTGTTGAATCCGGCACAAATTTTGCCGTCTCTGAGGGCACAAAGCGTTTCGACTGCTGCCGCTGGGTTGTTGAGCCCTTTTAAGTCCTAATGGCCCTTTATTATCTGCCTTTAGACTTTTAATAGACTCAGAGGCGACGACGACGGCTGTATGTGTGTGTGTGTGTGTGTGCGTGTGCGTGTATGTCTCTATGCAATTGTGGTTGTTGTTGTTACAGTCGTAGTCCTAGCTGTGCGCCTGTGTTGGTTTAATCCTCATCATTCTGTCATCAGTAACGTTTTTCTGCACATTGTTGGCTTTGCATTGTTTAGGTCTTAATTTGTAGTTTTCCCTTTTTTTCGCATTCGCAATAAAAAGAGAAAATTTGCACTTATTGATTTCCCCTGGCAAAATGTGGAGCAAGCCCTTACTAAACCATTGGCTCTAATTGAAATCCCTGATTAAGCCACCAATCAGCCGAGAGACTAACTTGTGTCACAAGCTTTGGGCCCGTACGGTCCACTTGAACTGCTTTAAATCAGCTCAGGACTGAACTTCAACTCCCTCCCAGCGCTGGGTGGGTGTGTGGGCTAAGCCGGAGCCAGCTCAGATCAATCGCTGCTGCAACTCTTCAGCTCAAGTGGCTCTGCGGGCTGAACTTCGTCGGAATCTGGCTCGAAGCTGGCGGATTTTCGGTAACACTTTTAATTCATAGATTTTCGTTGATTAAGTAATCCGCGTCCTCAATGAAGGGCGACGTGTGTGATTAACGCAATTCGCGTAAGCGAATGCCACAGATCCGCAGATCCGCAGACCTGCTTACCGGGGCAGGTGTGGAAAGACACGTATCCCAGCGTCTGTGGCAGGTTTTCGGCTAGCTTAGCTCCGACGACAGGTCTCGAAGCGAGCCGCACTCCGATTGCCACTCCTAGCTCGAGTTCGAGTCCGCGTCCGAGGCCGAGCTCGATGTCTGTGTGGATCATTGCGTTGGTGAGGCGGTTATCCATGCGCAATTACCTAGCGAAACAAAAATATGAGTATGCAAATAGATTTTAATGGGCTGGATTACCCTTTTGCTAAACGCTCAAATCCTGGCCGGGCGGTCGACAAGGCCGCATCATGGGCCATTGTTTTCAAATATAATGAGAATGTCTCTAAGCCAAAATATTAAACATCCGTGCGATCCTTGCCAGCAAGCCGCAAGACGCAAGCTGCAAATCCGGCTTCCGTTTGCCTCATTGTTGTACCTGAAGTCAGTCCCAGGGCGAGTTGGTTCGAGTTGCTCGGCCAACCGAACGGCAGCCAGTAGAAGTCAAAGCGGTACCAGGGCGGCGTTGTTTTTGTAAATTGAGTAGCTCGATTTATCGCCAGATCAATTTCCTATATCTGCCGCACAGATAAGCGAGCGAGCGGGAGGGAGATAATATATACACATATTCATCTTCTCTAATTCTAATTGTTGTATGGCTTATGGACTAAAGACTAAGCCTCGGCCCTGCCCCGCAGCCTGTACGGCAGCTTAACTTACTTTAGTGGGCAAATGGCTGTTTTTCTGTGGAAAACTCGATTTGCATTCTCGCAAAGGCTCCGAGGCGGTGGCATTGTTGTTAGCGCTTAGCTAGTTAATTTGACGTTTGGACGTATCTAATGATGTTTATTAGCAGAACTAGTGCAAGGCAGTAGTAGCAGCTGCAGCCGCAGGAGGCTCCAGCAGCAGATCAGAAGATCAGATTCCCAGAGCCGAGTTGACAATCAAAACCAGTGAAGCGTTTGCTAATCAAAAGTACTTGGCACATTGGCACATCCTAGCGTCTTTTATGCTCTTAAGTACTTGATGCCCGAGTCTAAGTCCGCGTAAGTCTTCAGTTTTTTATTGTTACAATCTGCGTAGGGCACAATAGGGCCCGAGGGCAGCTGATGAGTGGACCTCCTGGAGGTGAGAAAAATATTGAGGGCAAATCGCGACGATCCCAACGAACAAAGGCTGCCGGGCTTCGACTGATACTTGAGAGCTCAAGAGCAACTTGCGTTTAACCTCAAGAAAGTTGCCATTGCCCGCATTTCGGAGATCCTCGGAGAGTGTTTCGCTCGAATTTCGCTGCGAATATTGACAGGCAAACAAGTGTTATGCGACAGTTTTATATGGGCATGTCGAAGATTATTACTTTCTGATGCTCAATCAAAAGCTGAGCCTCGCCGGACCACCAAGACGACGGAGCGTTGTGTGTGTTCCAAGCCACTCCACCCCTCTCTCGTTCTCTCTGGCATAGGGGCTTAGTATGGGAAACTTATGCGCTGCCAGAATTGCCATACAACTGCTTGCATTTGCTGCATGCGCATCGACGCAGGAAGCTGTTCCTCTGCGGCTGCCTCGGGGCAACTGATGACGTCGCAGCTTAATTGAATTTGTTGCCTTTCCATTTGATGTTGTCTTTAAATTTGCTTTCTGTTGTTAGCATAACAAAGCCGACGACCGCTCACTGCCCCGAGGCGCTAGTCGACTGCGCAGATAGTTCATTAGGGTAACTCGCAATCTGGCTGGAAAAAAAGAAAACATTATCCAGTCCAAACGCAATGTCAAAATGGCGTCGCAGCTGTCTAGAAGTGCTTATTATATGGCGAGCTATTCATGTGTGTGTGTGTGTCGATAAACTATTATTTAAGTAGACGGAATATTTCATTTAATTAAGCTGTTACATGAGTCGCCCCCAGCCGCTGTGAAGCCCCAACCCAGGAATAAACCTGGTCGAACACTCCTGTTGGTGGTCGGGAAAAGTTTGAAACTTTTCAACTTCCGGTCAATAAAGCAGGTGGTCATCAGGTGCATGGCGCATCCGTGAATGAAGCTATTATCGTATCACGCAAGTCCCGTACAAGTACAAGTGCAAGTCCTGGGAACACGGCGCAAGTTGACCCGCAACGCTAAAAAGTGAAAAGCAGTCGCGTCATCATTGCAGCTTGAGGACCAGCGGTGGCGGTGGCGGTGGCAGTGGCAGTGGCGGCTGTGGCTTGCACCACCTTTGACCAGGAGCGTCATCAACAACATCGATAGGGCCATATGTCAAAATAACGAGCGCTCAGAACGAGCCACCCCAGAGGCGTAACGGTAATTTGGGCAACCCTGTGCTGCTGCTGCATTCCAAAACAGAGGCGACCGTGCACCAAGTGCATTGCAAATATTGAAAGGAGAGGAGAAGGGGGGTTCGTAACGGGCCTTCGAGCACTTGAGAATGTAACAAATCGACTTTGACAAAGCTTCGAGCCCAGCAACAGTGGCAGTCGCAGTCGCAGCACACACGGCGTATGGGAAAGCTGTCGCTCGTGTGATTTGGGCGAGGTTGCCACTTGAGCCACCCAAGTGGCCACTTTTACACTATACAGCAGCAACTCGAGACCAACTCACACCGAAAAGTGTATTAGTTATATGTTTGCGCTCCCAGGATATGGCGCGAGGAGCGAAAGAGAGAGGGAGGGAGGCAGAGAGCGCGTGTGTGTGTGTGTGCTAAAACAAAAGGGGTTGTTAGTTAGAGGTATGTGGCGGATATTGGCAAACCAATTTTGGAGAGCCTTTGTTTCGCTGAACGTCGCGAATAAGCCACAAAGGATCAACAATGCTCGAGAATTATTTTGTAGAGCCAGCAAGCCGAGCCACTTGGTGGACTGCTGTAGAAAACATTAATACTTTCCACAGAGGCAACTTTGTTTCCAACTCTCGAGTGGCTATGGGCAATGCAACTGGCGACAACGATCGCTCGAGCCCGGCCAGAGCGCGCCACGGCTCACCTTAGAGCCAAATAACGACAGCTGTCAGAACGCGGCAACAACACAATCAACTTCAATTTTATGACTATGTATTACTGCAACTACACACACACACACATACGCCAACTATAATTTACTTCAATTTTTTTATCGAAGCCATTTTGTCAAATAAAAGGGATTTGCGGCATAAACCGCAAATGGGACGCGCAAAACTGTCAGGGAGTCTGCGGCTACGGCGATTCGGTCACGATCTAAACACTAAACTATCCTCTCGAAAGGCGGGGCGCCTGACATTCTGACATCACAATTGACAAGAGGCGAAACAACAGCTGGTTAACTGACTGCCATTGACAATGGGAGATAAAAAACCGAACGCTTTTCAATTTGCTCTAGCATACAGATTAGAGCCAGAGACTGAGAGAGCGGAAGAGGGTGATGAAGAGGCAGACCGATCAACTATATATACCCTGTAGGCGAGCGCAATTTAAGCGCTTACATGGGAACTAATTTCTGAAGTACACTCAAACACTTCATAAAATATTTGCATCAGTCTGCGGCAAACGCGCGACAGCCCGCTGCGGGGATTAGCCGTACAGCAAACATGGCGACAATCATGATGGTGAAAAAAAAAAAAAAATAAAGAGAGCTAAGCTAGTTAGAGAAGACACTCTGGGGTGCCGAAGGCCAAATACCCTTGCCGAAA
>NW_022045874.1:1050492-1087794 GCF_001654015.2 Drosophila navojoa | reverse complement strand
C
Source organism: Drosophila navojoa (assembly GCF_001654015.2). The sequence goes on along the minus strand of NW_022045874.1, from coordinate 1,087,793 downwards.
TCACGTTCCGAGTGGAACTCGTATCTAACGGATCGTGTTAGGTGGCACTGACTTGGCGTGGCTTGTCAGCTTCATGTGGGCTGCTGCTGCTGCTGACATATTCCTTGGGGTGGCAATCGAATGTAAACAGTTAGAGCGCCTGGCCTACGGGTTGAGCCTTGGTCCTGCGCGTGCTGCGACTGAGCTGCTTAAAAAACTAACTATTACCCGTCACTGTTTACCATACGGATCACACTTGAGAACCGTTGACAATGTTGCGCCAGCAGCTGAGATGCGCTACAGTTGGGTCGACTGCGATGGTAGGGCAGTGAACTGCTCTCTAGAGCCGGCTGGAAAATGCTTTGTGCGTTGGCTCGTTTAATTTTAATGAGTGTGTGTGTCTCTGTCTATCTGTCTGGCTGGCTGGCTGTCAGCTAGTTTTGGCTGTCTGATGAACCGTTGGCTGACCCGATCCTATGCAACTGTTTCCGTTTCTGGACTCGTTTCAACCGTCTATCTATGTGTTTAGGGGTGGTTGGCGGCACCCCTGGTGCGATTTGTAGATGCGCTATGTAAATTGTCACATTATTGTCATAATTCTCAAGCAATGAAAATGGGAAAATCATCAACATGAAAATACTTATGACATAATTTGTGCTTTGTTGTGGTTAATTGCCAGAGTTTTGTCGATTTATGGGGCGTGAGATAACGTGAAATAACAATAATAGCTGAAGCTCATTTCAGCACTTTATTTCACATATGATATGAATAATAACTAAGCGAATTTATGGCGAGTATTGAGCAACTTCTTGGAAAACACTTCAGAATATTTTCTCAGACATATCAAAGATCTTCAAAGTCTTGAAAGTCTTTAGCCTTAGCCAATTAACTGCAACTCAATGAACTGTAAAATCGCGCAATGCGAAAGCCTTAGCCACTGCAACCGAAATAAGTAGAAATCTGCTATCATATCATCCCAACAAGTATCTGACGCATCTCTTTGGTGTCTGCTCGGAAAGCCGAAATAATTGAAACCAATTAGTTTCGAAAAACCTTTTAATTGTGTATTTTCAATGCCCGTCGGAGCATGTGTAAATATTTTCATAGACAGCAAAAACCAGGAGCACAATGCGCACAAAGCCAGACGAAAAGTAAAATGGGAGAATAGAAAATGGAAAATGGAAAATGGGAAGCAGGCAACATGTGAGAACATGGCAATGACCAAAATAATCCAGCGCATGAAAGGAAAAAAAAAATCGAATGCAGTTTCGGCTGAAAAACGTAAGAAATTGCCAAATAATTGCAGGCGGCTAGAAAAACTGGCCCGCAGAATGCAAAAGAAAAGCGAGACAGAGAAAAGAAGAAAAGCAAAGCGAGGCATAAAGACAAAAAATCAACCGCAGACTTTTGTTTTGCAAGTAGAAAGGAAAACTGTTGCCAACTGTCGATGGGCTGTCAAAACTGATGTCGATTGAGCTGCTGCTGCTGCTGCTGCTGCTGCTGCTGCTGCAGTTGTTGACTGAGTCGGGAATTGTTTGTGGACCTGGTTTCCAAGAGCTAATGTTGGCCAATATTGCGCAGGCGGAGGAAATATTAACGGCACTCTATTAACAGGCAAGCATTGCGTCGAATGTGAGGGCACTTTTTCCATTCATTGTTGATTTATTTACTTTTTGATTTTATGTCGGCTGCAGTTAATTGGCTACGTTTTGTTGTCAGTCCGTGAGGCTAAGACGGCGGCTCGGTAAACAAATTATCAGTCTTTCGGCTCAACATTGCGACATTTCACATGTAATCAGGATGTGATTAGCTGCAGTTGGCATTGCCTTAATCTCTGCTGCATATACAATACATAAGTATGTATCTGAGTTCTCTTAAAGACCTTCCACCTTTGCTCCAAATTCCACTGGCATTATTACCAGCAATTTGCCCAATTTTGAATACACTGCCATTCGATATGCTTCGATTTCGATTTCCAAATCTTTCATTATGCTTTTTGCACACTAATGCCATTTTAAATGAAATCAATAAGCAGCTACGCTTGGCATGCTAATTATGATTGGCATATCATTACCAACGAGTAGCCGCACAACAACAACCACATATTTGGCTAATTAAGCAGTTGAAGTCGCCGCCAGCCACAATTCACCTGTGAAAAAGCTTGAATACTACAACAAAAATACGAATAATATTATTAAAAGAGAAGTAGAGCTTGGTAATTGGGAGCTGGGAGCTGGCGATACCTCACTCGATATGCTCGAAGTAAACACTTGAGATTAATTTAGGGTATGAAATATCAAATCGATTATGGCTGAGCAATTGGCTGATGATGTTGATTTATTGTCGCGTCATGCGCTGACAATGTTGAGTGGAGCGGAACTGGAACTGAAACTGGAACTGAATCGGATTGAAATATAGAATTGGAGCTGTCTTTAGCTGCTTGGCTTGTTTGTCTTTTCATTGACTCATGCTTGTTATGGCCTGTCAAACTCTTGCACTTTGACTTGCCACAGCAGGTCCGGCACACACTCACACTCACACACACACACTCTCGAGCTGGCTGCAATCACAATGGTGTACAATTACTCGCATTTATTGGCCATTTGTCGCCGCGTTAACTATTCCCTGTTGTTGTTGCTACTGCTGCTGTTGCTGTTGCAATTAATAATTCACTTGTTGGCCTGTCATATACGAATCGTATCCGCTGACATTGAAAATGCGATTATATTCAACAAGACATGAACATTTTTAACAATTTTATAATGCTGCTCAATCATAATTTGGCTAAGAATGGCATCATAGGTTCTTGGCCTATGCATTTTTCAAGGCAAATAATATATAACGAACTCTTTTCTTCTATATATTTATATGCAGTTTAATTTATTAATGAATACATAGAATTTAAATAACATACATAGACATTTATCACGCTCATATAAATGTAAGATTCATTTCGCCATAAATTTATTTTCCCTGAAAGTAAACAGTATTTAGTAGTCCATCACTCAGCAGAAACATCTAATTTACTTGGCTTTTATGAAATATTGTTAGCTTGGAATAATTAAAGTGTAAACTGCTTTCAATTAATGACTCACTTGGCCAATAGCCGCAATGTGACACATGAGATAATATATTTTTAGGTTGACCTTCCTCCACATCACGTTGAAGTCTTAGCGATGATCGTTTGATTTTTATGCCAAATAAAATACAAACCACATATCATTCAATTATTTTGATATCTCTGTGTGGACATAAACTGCAGCTGTAAACGAGTTTCTTGTGTTTATTTAATCTAGTAATTGCTAAAAAGTTTTCGGCTCTATGCAACCGCATAAGCTGCGCATGTAAATCTCTGTGTGTGCTATCTGCTTGATCGGCATGAGAATGGCTCCATGGTTGGGTTCAATGCACGTGTCCTGCCCTCCAAGGTCGGAGTTGTCAAAACAACTTTCGAACTGCAACTGGATAGTGTGGAAATCGTGTGCCGTAATCAAGGCCAAGAAGATCGCTGGACCGAAGGTGTGGACCCTATCGCAGATTTAACTGCAACCTGACAGCCAAGACAGCTCGAGCCGGCCTGACTTGACTGCAGTGGCTTGGCTTGGCTTGGCTATGTGTCGACTGCAGCCACACTTCCAGTTTTTCCTATCAACGTCAGCGACATGCGGAAGTCTGAAATGCGAAAACCGCTACGCATGCGCCAGAAACTTGTTTCTGGCCTGGCCTGGCCCGGCCCGGCCCAGACACGCACTTGGCTTGGAGCACAACCAGCCCCAATACGCAATGCACGTTATTGACCTTGATTCCGTGTTTATAGCTGCATTTCAGTGAGGGGGACTGAGAGACGGCGGCTGGAAAACTGGTCCAGTGACACCAAGAGCAATTACGCGCGAGGCTAAGCCGTAGGCTGAATCAAAGTCAAAACTATTTTAATGGCATTACGACTGAAAGTGAAATGGAAACCTCGACTGAAATATCTAGCAGATGCGCAATTAGCGCTTACTTACACATAGCCAACATTCATAGCACGGTAAACGCGTAATTATTCATCCTTCTGTGTGCTTCTCTCAAATTACAAATCATCGAAAAACGGACTGACTTTTGAGGAAATCTGACTGTCGGGTCATTCATGAGTCAGTCACTTGGCTATCAAATCACCATCTACATATATACGAATCCTGTGAATCACTAGGGCTTATCCTATCTCTCACTCACTCTCTCTCCCTCTCTCGCACCCGCTCTCTACATATATGAGCATTTCGTATCGTATTTCTTTTAGCGCTCTCAACAAGTTTAGCGAGTTTCAGTTTGACTTCTGGCCGATCAGTCGGCGCTGATAAGCGTTTAGCATTCAATTTTTTGGCCGAGCAAATTGAGAGCTGAGAACTGAGAACTGAGAACGTTGGCGAACAAAAGACTAGATTGTTAACCTTCTAACAGTCATGTGGGGTTGGGGATGTATGTCCGAGTGTGTGTGTGTGTGTGTGTGCACAATGCGAAAGAGTCGACATCAGCGTTGACTCGCTCGATTTTATTCAAACGCTCGACTGCATCTTAAATTACAAATAATCGCAATTGTCTGCGTGCCTTTCGGCTTGAATTTGGATTTGGATTTGGGTTTGAGTACGGGTGGTGGCAGCAGCTGAAATAATTGAGAGACAACGCAAAATGAGGAGAAATGATATGTGATGTTAGTATATATACATATACACATGAATGTATTTATACATTTTGCATGCAATTTGTACAAAATGGATGAGCAGCAACCCCTCAACCTCAACCTCAACCCTCATTATCATTGTGATTAACTCGCCAGAAGTGAAAGCATCAAAATAAAAGCGTTGCGCGTTGCACACAATAAAAACAACAACGAGCCAAATACAAAATTCGAAAAACGAAAAAAAAATTATCAAGAGCGCAGCCCCGTTGCTGCTCTGGGTGGCAGTATCGTCACATCGGCATTAGGCGAACGCCTCGAAATCAAAAAGGCAGCTCAAGGAACTGGCAATAGTTTTTGATCGGACTGTCGAGCAGGCAAGCGCAGAGGCGGCACAGGGGCAGGCGCAGGGGCTGGGCAGGGGTTGGGTAAACAACCCTCCCAACTATGTATGTATATGAATTGTCGCACCCTCTGGCTAATCCAAATGAACAGAAATGTAATGCTGGCTGCCGCCCCAGTTCCTGGCCTTCACCAACGCCATTCGCTGTTGTTGTTTGTCAACTGATTTAATTTCCTGAACTGCTGCCGCCGCTGCCACTTTCCGAGTGCCCGATTCTGCCCGCCTGCTGTGAGAGGGCGTGCCATGTTTCTGGTGTGTATTTCTGGTCGCTCTAATGACTATAACAATGATGGCGACTTGCAAAAGGGCAAACTTCTTAAACGCACTGCAATCGAAATGTTTAGCACTTCAAATTGTAGCAGACCACATGCGGCTGCTTAGTGCCGCCCAAACGATTCCAGGTTGAGCCTAATGCCGATGCGTATGCATATATGTATGCATACGCTGCTCATTAAAATATGTAAAACGCTCTAAGATCGCGTAATTATCGCTAAGTACTAACACATATGCACGTGTCGCCAGCTAGGCGCTCAAATCCAAGCCATTGGCCATAAATTATGCAAAAGCTGGCGTGGGTGGGCGCTCCAAATGCAGCAGAGCAACAACAACAACTACAAAGGCTGCAACATATGTATGCATGTATGCAACGGCAGCAACAACAACAACTGCAACAACTGCTGCCAGCTGTTGGCCATAAAGCAGCTCAAACAATGCCTTTTACTGACGGCTTCTCAAACAACGATAAATTATTGAAGCCAAGCGCAAAGTCAAACAAGTCAAAGACATTGCGCCAACTACAACAACTACAACAACAGCAGCAACATTGGCAAAAACAACTAAAAGTATTTTATGAACCGCTCAGAACTGTTGCCAAGTGCTGACCACACCACAAAGCAAAACTTGTACGAAAAGCTCAGCTCAAGATATAAATCAGCATTTGCGATTGTTAATGCCTATTTATAATACTAACCAGCAAATGCGAGCACAGCAGACAACATTTACAGCAATTGCAACAACAACAGCAACAATAAGCAATGAGCAACACCCGCGCTTATTGCATGTAATCGCAAATTTCTTAATCGTAATCCGACTTGTGGCTCGTCAAATATTCAAACAGTTCTTTCTGCTTGGCACTTATAATACTCTGGCCATAAAATCAAGTTATGAAACGACTATATATCTATATCTGTTTGGGTTTGTTATATGAAAATACCCAAGTCTAATGTCTATATGACATATATTGAGCAGAGGCTTGCTATTGAGATTCTGCTTGAGTTAGGCGAAGTGCTACGATCTGAGATTAATTTTGGATATAATATTAAATAAATACACAGTTATGGAATTTTAAAAATTTTGGATCTAAATATATGGAATGACCTTCTAAAAATATTAAGCATAAATTTAAAAAAATTAACTTTAATTTACGTTTACTTAAAATCAATTTTAAAGTAATAAATAAATAATAAAAATATTATCATAATGTAAATAGTGTAAATAAACAACCCTAAGTAGAAATAATTATATAGAGTACATCAAATCATAGCAATATAAAAAGTGCATGCAGACAGCAGATAAATCAGATACAAAAACATCTCCATAGATTTGTTTGATTGTTTGTGGTTTGTTTTGGTTTTTGTTTTTGGGTTGGGCTCAGATCTGGTCATGTGCAATGAATTGGTGAGCGCAGCCAATTTGATTGGCCAAATGAAATGATTGCCACAAAATTGCATCATGCACTTCGCTGGCAGAACATCGCAGCAGGGATATCAATTGGCATAGAGTATCGAGCTCGGCTACAGATCAGGCTTTAACTTTTTTAATGCACAAATAATTAAAAAATAGTTTAGCCCGAGCATAGAAAGCAAAAGTGGACGCTGAAAGCGAAAGAGCGCAAAACTGGTAAAACAGCTTGCCGCAGCAGCAGCAGCAGCAGCAACAACAACGAGAGTTGACTTATTGGAGCACTTAGCTCAATTCTTGTTATTGTTACTGTTAATAATACCAACACAAGCGAACTCAATTACAACAACAGCCACAGCAACAAGTCGGCCAGCTACCGCCTAGGCGGGCCATGAGTTTAGCCCGAGCCGTAGCCGTTCCAAGGTTTTCCCAGCTGGCTGGCACTATAAAAGCTTGGGCGGCACCATTGCGGAAGGCAGTTGACTTACAAAATCCATAGCCGTCGGTCTGGCACTCTGGCTAGTGTCGCATTCGATATACAGTAACCACTCCTTGTTAACGGACTATAACAGCGTAAAGGCACCAAATCGCGTGTGATTCCGTCTGAACGTGCAGTTTACGTAGTAGCTTATCAAGGATAACCCCAAAACAAAATGTTTCGCTTCGTGAGTCTCCACAGCTTGTGTGTGTGTCTATGTGTGATAGCTAATGGTTGTCTCTTTGTCTTTTGCTGGTGCAGCTCGCATTAACCACACTCGTGACCCTGGCAGTGGGCCAGAACTATCACCAGGATCCCAAGACGGCGGCCATCATCAGTGAGCAGCGCTATTTGTCGGGCGATGGTAAATTCGGTGCCGCCTACACACAGGAGGATGGCATCAACTTCAAAGAGGAGACAGACTCCGATGGCACGCGTCACGGTAGCTACAGCTACGTTGATCCCTCTGGACAGCGTCGCACCATCTCCTACACGGCGGGCAAGAATGGGTAAGATCTCGAGTGAAATAAATAGTTACTCTTTAACTGTAATGTATGCTCCCTGCCATAGATTCCAAGCGTCTGGCGACCATTTGCCAGTGGCCCCACCCGCACCACCACAGCCCGTGCCCACCGCCGGCTATCAGCCGCAGTCGCAGTACCAGCCACAGCAGTACCAGGCCCCCGCACCCCAGTCCTCGTACCGTAGCAACGACTACGATGACGGCTCGTACGATCCTCGCTACAATGACCCCGCCTTCGGCCAGCAGCAGCAGTCCTATCAGCAGCCCGCTCCTCAGCCACAGTACCGTCCGGCGCCCGTGCAGCCCGCTTACAACCCGGTTCCACAGCCTGCCTATCAGCAGCCCGCTCCTCAGCCGCAGTACCAACAGCCACAGCCACAGTCCTACTATACGACGACCACGCCCAATCCCCACCGTTTCTCGCCGCCCGGCAAGCTCTCGCTGAACCGCACACCCGACGGTTTCACCTACTCGTTCAACAAGGTCTAAGCGCTGGAGAGAGAACTACATAGATTGAGCTTGTTTCTATTGTAATGTTACGTAATCTTTCATTTATTCACACCCAACACGAAACACTCTTCTCTCACTCTGTCCTCTCTCTCTCTCTCTCTTCTCTATCTCTGTAACTGGCTGACTCTTGCTCTTTCCTTTCTTAAACTCTGTCAGCCACTTACTGCTGTTCCAGTTCTTACCTTCATCAAAACTCTTTTGTGATATGTTTAAGAAAGAAAGTAAAAGTGTTGCAAACATTCTGCAGCAGCTTAACCTTTACCTATATATAGATATATATATTTATATATGATTGTCGTACCTCCTATCTACGAATCTGTATGTAGTATGTCTAGCAGTTTTTGTTTGTAATTTATAAATAACTACTTCTCAATGCTGTTAAATCCAACTCCACTCTCCTAATGTGAAGCGAAACAAATAAATTTGTAAGTGTGTTTGCGGTCAAAGATGATGAAGAAGAAGACGTTGATCAAATGAATTCTAGAAATCTTTTAATGCTAGATCGTAATACCCACCACGGGCCACGGGACGTATTAGCAATTTTTTGTATATTGTATTGTATCATAAACAATCTGTATAGTCTTTTAAGCAATACACAATATTTAATACGTACCGCCAGCAATCGCTTATCGTTTTATTATTCGCAACAAGTTTTGCTTTTTATTTTTATTTTGGGTGTGTGGCGTTTACGAGTAATTTAATTTTTAACAGATTTATCTAAACACCTTGCCCGGTTGACGCCCCCATGCACGTTGCACAACCTGCAAAACTGTTGTTATACATAACACATGCTGGCCGATACACTGGCAAACAAGTTTCTGCTTCGATTCTATGCAACAAACAAGGAAAGGCACAAAACTGGTTAAGCATAGGCAAAAACCACGGCGAATTGTGAAAAAAATACAAATAGAAAAATTGTAAGATAAAAATACATTTGAGACCAGCTGAATTCCAATGAAAATCGAAATTGAATTCCTCCCACACCTCCAGGCTAAAGAACCGGCAGAGGTATGTGAACTCAGATCCGGCTTTGTATTTATAGATATATAAGCACTCTATCACATTTGGAAAAAGTTAGCTAATTGGTAATGTCTGTTGACATATAAAAGATATTTATGTGCACAGATGAATCATTTATAAATCTTTCACAACTCTTCCTTTGATTGTTTAGTTTAAGTAGTATCCTACCTTGTAATTACATATAATCATTATAATTATAGAATCATTATATACTAAATTTATATCATAATTACAGCGAGCAATACGTAGTATATTTAACAATCTAAAACAATTCACATATTTAATGTCTGTTCTTAACTTTATTCGTAATATCTCATATTACCTTGCGATTTATTCACATTGCTTGGCCATTCGATTTGCCATGCTTCAGTTGCTTTATTGTAATTCATTAAGTATGCGCTAATATTTTGAGCAGTTTGCTCAATTATACGCCTCATCGATGTGCCGTGTCGAATCGCAGCTCGCACTACAGTTCACCCCACGGTGGCTCACCGCAACAGGTGTTGACTGTAGTCAAGTTAACTTTTCACTTCTGTTGCGCGCATTCTTTGCACCTTCTCGTGGCTTGCTGGTCCCGCACTCGGATTTGCTTTCAAGGTCAGTTTTGTTGTGGCTGCGCCTCGGAGTCCGGTGCTGCGAGTATGGCTGTTGAAATTGCTCAGTCAATTAAGAAAATCAATTTTTGCTTTTGTTTTTGCTCACTTATTTTATTTTTTTAATTTCGCACCCACTTTTATAGTTATTTCTTTGCTATTGTTGTTGTTGTTGCTGCAATCGTGTGAGTTGCTCAACTAATTTATGCAAGAGGCTAACTTCAATTTGTAGTGACTACTTTAGGGATAAGCTATAATTGAGTATCCCGCATTCAAACAGGTATTTACGTTTTTCTTCTGTTGAGCAAAATAAGTAAGATTATTGTTTCGTTATTGATTTTAAAATATGTAAGCTATCAAAAATAATGTGTAAATAAAGTACCTTAAGTAATCTCAAATTTAAATAGAGGTTTAATTTCACTTTAGTTTTAGTAGTATAATTTGCCACTTAAAAAAATTGTGGAATTCAAATCATAATTTTTGTCTACTAGCTGGCGCCATCTAGTGAACAAAAGCTGCGGGAAAAGTACCATAGCAATTGACCAAACCATAAATGGCGCCAGCGAGGTGGCAACGCCAAGACTTTTGTAGCACAGACAACAACCAAAATAGTTTTATATTTGAAGCACTCTTCTTCAGTTGTTGCCAATTAATTAAGAGTAAACAGTTTGCTATATTTACATAATTTACATCAAAGTTATAAGATATTAATGTAAATACATTAAATAATATATTTAAATAAGTACGTCTTAGATACTAAGCCACAACTTTCATTCCGCTTTACACATTGATCACCAGCGCAGTCGATCTGTACTTCCTTTTCGGTGTGGCAATGTGCTTCGGTTTCGGGGAACGCTTTAACACAACGCCGGGCGGACGTCGGTGTGGTCGGCTGCCTTTGGACGGTGGATGCTCACCACTGAAGCTATTGCTGTGCAACGGACCAGGGCCGGAGAAGTTTGGCGGAAAGGTTTCGAAATCTTCGATATCCAAGTCGGGTCGCGGCTCGTGTGTATTGGATTTCAGGAACTTTTGTAGCTTGGGATTATTGAGCAGCTGTAGTTTGATGGCGTCGTCGAGTAACTTCTGCTGATCTTCTAGAAATGCCTCGATCTGCTTTTTGGATGCAGCTGTTTTATATCGGTCGTGGCTCTTTGAACGCGGGGGTCCATCATAGTCATCCTGATCCGGTTCGAAAACCCTGTACGAAGAATGTCCGGAAGAAGAAGTTGTCTTCGGCGGTGGCACCAAGTGAAAAGGGTCTGGCTCCGATTCATATGGCGCCGGCGTCCACTTGGTGCGCTTTGGTGGCGGCTCCACTGGTTGCTCCTCACCAGAATTTCCATCGGGTGCATATACCGGACGTCCGTTGCTCTTGTACGGCGTGGTTGAAACGTATTTGTGAGGCTTGGAGTAGGGTGAGCTGGGATGGGCCTTCTTAGGCACCGTGATGGGATGTTGCACGCGGATCTGGGTGCCTATGGTATACTCGCGACTGTCCTGCTGCGTCTCACTGGAATACTCACCCGAGAAGCGCTCGCTGGAGTAGTCGTCCTCTTCCTAAAATTGGAAAGACTATTAGTTGACACTCGAGCCGTTATCCATTGCACCTGCAGCTAACCGAAGTGTAAGGCCTATAGTGTGTCTTCTTCGGATATTTGTTGACCACATCGCGCCGCTTGCTCTCATTGGTGTGCAGGTCAGCACGATAGCTAGGCGGTCCACTGGGCGCAGACACCAAGCGCACGGGTCCTGGTGGACCTGCCGAGCTGTAGTAGTTTCGCCGGTAGAAGGATCTGGGCGGTCTCAAGCCAGATGCTACTGAGCCCAGCAGTAGTACAGCTCCCAGCAGCTGCAATTGAACAAATTACGGATTAGGAAACGTCTTTCCATTTTCGTAGTCACAGCAGTCGTCGCTTACATTCCAGCACAGTCGCATTTCGTATGGGTCTGTGGGGTTCACACTAAAACTTCACTCGCAGCGATTCACTAGATTTTTCGCTGCCGTAACAACGAAATAACACAATTACGAAAGTGTTTTCAAGTCTGCAGTAAGTCTTGCGCAGCCGCGTGGTTTAAACGAAACTGAAAGTCTGGGCAATGGACACAACGGTTTTATGCCAGCTTCCTTCCTATTCCAACAAACCAAATGCGCTGCCGCAACATGTTTTGCAACAAGCCCGAAGACGACAACTGTGGCCAGCAAAGAGATCGAGAAAGAGAGGGAGAGAGACAGATTGAAATCTGCGCACAAGTGAACAACTCACGTTTCACGCATAGACCTGGCCAACACTGGGTGGAAGCTACGGCCCCAAGCTCAGCTCGACTCGACTCGGGCTGCTGGCAGGGGCTGTGCGACGGCCACCGCTAGCATCATTTGCATACCCAGTAGGAAGTGGAGCAGGCGGCATAAATAAAATGTTGTTTATGGCTGTAATTGCAAGTAACTATAACCATTTGTTAAGTGTTGAGAGTGGCTTGGAATGCGCGTCTTATTAGCTGGCCAACTGGTAGTAGAGGGAGGCAATGGTCTAGCCAGCGGCCCTATCTGCCGCTTAGATCTGCTTTTGCGCTAACTGGTTTGAAGATGTACCCACTGTATATGTGTGTGTGTGTGTGTGTGTGTGTGGGTTACCCAATAAAAGTTGCTGCCACCACTTGCACTTTTTTTGGCGGTTCGCTTGGCCTGAAGTTCAGGTTCAGCTGTGCCAGGAAATGCCGGCAATACAAGTCTTGGCCTTTTGGAGCTCAGGTTTGGACTACTTTCTAGCAAGGCAGGATGCGACACAGGCGCAATGCGGAAAATGTTTTCTATAATTTTTTTCTTTCGTTTTTCTCTGTCTCTTCTGTTTGACGTCTGGTAGGTGGAAGTGGAAATTGGCATTGGACAGCGTTCAATTGCATAACATTTCATCACGCGCCATTTGCGCAACTCTCGGCCAATGTTTTCCGTTACGCTTATCCTGTTTCGTTGTTGTTTTATTCATTTTGCAAATTGTGTTTGTGTCTGTTTTTCTATTTGAAAACAATTAAATGCATGCCCCTAATGAAATAGTTGCTTAATGGCACTTTGATTGATGCATTTGCAGTTGCATACAAAATTGGCCAATTAATGTTGGCTCTATGCTGCATTTTCCTCCCATTTTCCAGCAAGGTCAAGCTCAAGTTCACGACGCACGTTGCACGACAATTCCAACAGCAGCAACAGTTGCTGCAAAAGGTGCAACCAGCATTCGACCGTCATAATTTCCGTTTCCATTGTGAACAAAGTTAACTCACCTGGCCGGCTAGCTATCCGCCTGTCTGCCTGTCTGCCTGGCTGCTTGACTGTCTAACTGGCCAGCTGGGGCTGAGCTCGTTGCAAGTGCCGTTAACAATATAAAGTTCAGTCAACGTATTTTTGGTGAAATGTTCATTTCAGTGAAAGGCTTCAGTTTTAGCCGCCTTAAGCAATCCCTGACTGCCCTTGGTCATGCGACATTAAAGCTCAATTTAACGCAACTATAAATTATACTAATGTGCACTAAAATTAATTTACTCACTTTATTTTCAACAGAAATTAATTATCTCTCTCTGTCGAGTTTACAGAAGCAGTTTATTGTTATGCAAAAGCTTAGCAATGACCAGGTTGTTTAGTTGTATGTATGTGTAAAATCCAATTTTATTTTATTTACGTTTTCATGTTATGCTTTCATTCTATTTACATTTACATGCCTATTTAATTTATAGCCAATAAACAACCTATATAAAATTTCTTTCAGAGGCAAAAATTAGTTAATTACCTTTAGAGATAATCTGCATCTAAGGCCTGCTTAAGCAGCGATTGCTCTCAATCAAACGAAAGCGTTCTATTCTGTGATGATTAGCATTTTTATTATTCTTTTGTTTTTAGCGAACTTAACTCACTAAATTAATACATTTTGACTGGCCAGCTAATAGAGTATGTAGAAATTATATAAGATTTGCTGTTCTTTTTTTTTAGGCAAGATCATTAGCACTAGAAATAATTTATAGTCATTGTTGGCTGTGGCGGTGTTTAATTTGGTGCGCTGTGGGTGAAGTCGACAGACGACAGCAAAAAAGAAGCAAAACAGAAAACAACGAGCCATAAAGCTGTCGCTGCCAACGTCGCGGTTGCCATCGCAGTCGCAGTCGCCGTAGCCGTCGCTGCGGCAGTGGCAGTTGATGCATTCAATTAACATGAAACGACGCCAACGTCAAGTTGCATTCAATAAACACAAATATTAAATATTGTATGTTATACAAGGTGTATGGTATATGGTATTTGTATATACATATGTATCTACAGTCGCTGCCTCAGTCGGGCAGGCCGACGTTGATTCGCCGCCCGGCCGAGCGACGCGCAGTCGCAACAGCTGAGGTCGGCGCTGGCACAGCACCCACGTCGACTACCAAAGCGTCGCCGTTGAAGCAGAGGCTGCTGCGCAGGTGTTTGCGTGGGTCAGAGGGAGATGTCGCCTCCGCAGCAGCAGCGGCAGCAGCAGAAGCAGAAGCAGAATTATCCACATCAGACGCTGTTGCTGTTGTTGGTGTGTCATCAAAGCGTCGAGCTCTCATTGCTCCCGACGTTGTTGTTGTTGTTGCTGATGTTGTTGTCGTTGTCAGCTCTGGCAATTTGGGCAAGATTTTCCGTGAGCGTAAGCTGTTGCTGTTGCTATTGTTGTTGCTGTAACTGTTGTTGTTGCTGCTGCTGCTGCTGCTGTTGTTGTTGTATTCGTTATAATTATTATGACTCTTTTTATTATAGTTATTTAACGACTTTGTATTGCGACCAGTTTCCACATATGGATCTGGGTGCTGTTGTAGCTGCTGTTGCCGCTGCTGGCCACTTCCTGTCCGCATATTTGGCAACGACTGCCTCAGCTGGCGACCCTCGGTCGGCTCCAAGCAATCATCATAGTAGGCATATTCCGCTGCCTCCTCATTGTAGGTGACATGTTTCTTGGCTGGTGCCGAGCTGCGCAGTCGCAGCTGCTGCATGCCATTGTCCATGTAGTTTAGCATGGAGTCATCAAAGTCCTCGATCCAGGGCTGCTGTTTGAGTATTTTCCTGGGCGCCATCACAGGTGGCCTCATGATCGGCTCGTATGTGTCCGGCTGCTGCCACTGCTGGCCATCGTTGAGTGGCTTCTTCGTGACCAGGCGCAGCTGTGGCGCATCCCGCTCCACGCTCAGATGGCGGACGTTGTGCTTCACCTGCAGCTTGGGGCTATTCTTTGAGTTGAGCTCCACTTCGCGCTTGTTGTTCATGTCCATTTTGGGACGACGGACATTGTTTTGCGTGGTGTCCGCATCATTGGTGTTGACGTAATCGTAGAACTGTATCTTGGAGCTGTAGGCTTGATTGCGTCTCGCTGCGCTTGGATCTACCTCGGCAACAGTCTCAACTGCTGGCAGTGGATCAACATCTGTGAGCTTGGGCGTCACCTCGCGACGTGCTCTGTTCAGCAGACGTGACTTGTTGTTGCTGTTGGTGTTGCTGTTGCTTGGCTGCAGGTTGTCGTAGAACTGTATGGATGACTTGGCAAACTCCTTGTGAAACATTTGGCGGGTGTTCACCTCTGGGGTTGGCTTAGCTTGCAATGAGCTCAGCTTTTGGCTGGCTGTTGGGTGTGGGCGTTCGGCGCCAGACTGCAGCTGGAGGCTATTGCGTCGCTTGACCCGCGTCTCCACGGCGCTATCCACACGTGTGTCATCCGGCCAGAAGAAGTGCGACTCCTGACGATTCTGTCCATTGCCGCATGGCCGCCCCTCCATCTGGGGCGGCAGACCCGTGTAGAACTTTCCGTTCAGCATTTGTCCGACGTTGTCCGTTCAACTGTGAATTCCGACTGAAACTGATGAAAAGAACGAAAACAACCAAGCGACTTTGGCAGCTGCTGCTGCTGCTGCTGCGGCGTCGACGTCGACATCTTCGTGTAGGTGTTCAAGTTTGCCGCGTCGCTGCGCTGCTCAGCTCAACTAATTTGCAATTCTTGCGAAAAACAACATCGTGAAAAAAAGAAGGGAACAAAAAACATTTGAGCATTTGAAGTATTCAATTTATTGGCGACTGCGCAGCTGATTCGACGCCAACGGCGAGTTTCCGTTTAAGGTCAACTTGCCGCATTTTTCGAGCCAACGAAAAGTTGTTTTTCGTGCGCTGCGTTGACCAAAAATTAATGTTTTCGGACCACAGACTTGAGCTGAGTCGAGCTTCACACAGTCCACCGCCAATGAAAAAGTCAGCGAATAAGTGGCTCAATTCTCGAATCGCAACGGCAGAGAACAGCTGCCAATTATGGGTAGCCCAGAATGGCAGTAATGTGTGAATATGGCTAGAGTAATGACAATAAGTTTTTTTTTATGTTGGCCAACAGGTCGTATGCGCAACATTAATTGTGCGACTGAAGAGGCTAAGCCAAGCTTGCCCCAACAATATTGAGTAATGGATGCATACTTGAGCTGAAGAGCTGTCAGATTTGGAATATTGTTTTAGGCATGAAATCAAAAGTAATTTTGTGTTTTACAGAAGCGTAATTTCACTCTACTTATCTCCCTCTCTCTCTCTCTCTTTCTCTGTTCGCCGTATCTGATAAACTAGTCAAAGAAATCGAAACCAATTAAAATGTTGTTAGATTTTATTGTATTTAATATATTTTCAATCATTTTTCACATTGTAGCTGTAGTATTTTCGAATGTGAGTATCATTGGAGAACACTACTGAACTACTTACATTATGACGTAGGTATTTTCTGTTTGTCTTTCTTCTTTTGCTTTGTTTATTTATTTATTTTTTTTTTTTAGACACAAATATTGTTTTGCTGTTAGCATAATTATAAACAATTGATTTAAACGCATACTATTTTACATATAATTTCATGCACATCGATTTTTTGTTTGATTTTCATAAAACTCAAGATGCATTGAAGAATTATTTGAGAAATACGAAGGAATATTTAAAGTACGAACAAAATATCTCAGTTGAATGGCTGCTCTATGTGGGTATTACTGTGGTTTTAGATTCTCAATGGATATGTAAGGTGGCTTAGACTACATAGTTAATGGTGTTTGCATTTGGGTTTATATTCTGCACATACATATTATTCTTATGTGTATTGGTATATTATCTTTTGTTTAGTAATGGATTTCTGAAACTAATCATTTAAAAACGATCTATATTTCAATTTAAGAAGCATTACATGCAAAACTTTTTGAAAACTTCTCTGGGCTGGCATGTTTGTTTTTTTTCTTTCGGGTTTTACTTTTATCTCTTAAAATTAAACATATACTTAGGTGTTCTTAAATTGCATTTTGGTTTTCTTTGTTTTTTTGTGTCTTTTTTGTTAAGTTATTTTGTTGTTTTTTAAAAACTTTATTTACAATTTGTATTTAGAGCTGCTTGTGAGCTGAGAGGCTAATTGCAAAGTTGAAGACGGATCCTGGGGCAGCGCACTTTCCTATCCATTTACCTGGCCAGCAATGCGGCTGGCTACCTTTCTCCCATCGCATTGCCAAATACCAGTTATGAGGCGCCATTAACTGTCAATATCTAAATCGATATCCAATATCAATATTCAGGGGCCTGGCTAATGAAGCAACGCCACCAACGCCTCGAGCCTGATGAAATTTTCCGCATCATTTTCGCAGCGCTTAATGAGCAAATCATGACGGGACTCGTTTACTGTTGCTGCTGCTGCTGTTGTTGCTGTTGCTGTTGCTGCTGCGGGGGCAGCATCGGCGACATTACAATTATGTTGGCTGTGGCTGCTTGGCCATACTCGAGCGGCTTCTGCATGGCTATCCCATCGGAGTCCGGTGCACGGGCTATAACACAATACTGATTGCCGTTGTAGGTGACGATGGGCACGTTCATGTTGCCGGCAGCATCGCCCACATTGACGCCGATGGTGTTGCCGGCGTGTAGACCAGTCAATTGGGCCTGCATGTAAGTGGCCGCCGTTGGGGAGTTGGCAATGATGTGCGAGACGGGCACTGACACCTGATCGGGAAGAAGGGATGAAGGGATACAGATACAAAGATACAAGATACAAAGATTGAGTGAAAGTGACAAAAATTTTGCGTGTTGTTGTTGAATGGTGTTTAGGTAGTTGTTAATGTAGTAGTTGTTGTAGTTGTTGTTGTTGTTGTTGTTGTTAATAGCTAGTTACTTCATGTCCCTGATGGGCGATGCTGTTGCTGATGTTGTTGTTGTTGTTGTTGTTTTGGCTGCTGCTATTATTATTATTATTGTTGTACATAGGCGCGCTGGACTGTGCTTGCTGCTGCTGTTGCTGCTGCTGCTGCGGTTGGTGGTGCTTCCTGGCCGCTTTCTTGCCGCCAGCTACATGTTGCTGTTGCTGTTGCTGCTGCTGCTGTTGCTGTGGCTGTGGCTGTTGGTTGGCATTGAGGATCATCTGATTTTGTATGATTATCTTCTGGTTACGTGCATGTGCCTCCATTTGCGAGTTGTTGTTAAGTATTTGGTTGCGGTTCGCATCAATTTGATAGCCGCGATTATTGCTGCTGCTGTTGATGTTGTTGTTGTTGCTGCTGTTGTTGTTGTTGTTGCCGTTGCTCTTAGCGATGGCGGCTGCTTGTTTTGTGGACTCTACGACTAACCGTTCTTGTTGTCAATACTGCAAGGATCAGAGAAGGCCAGTTTAGAGCCGCACCGATACGAAATGCTTGTACTGCCCTAGGCCCCGCTGGCCGGTAGGCTCAACCGACATTTGCTCACCTCCAGATGACTCTTGGCGTGAATAGACCACTCGTCCCTGCTCGAGAACATGCGTCCACATAGCTCGCACGTCCACGATAATTGCTGCTGGTGGTGTGGTATGATGATGCCCGGAATCGCTGTCGGCGCCCCCTGCGCCGACTGCACTATGATATTCTGGGCGGCCACCTGCACAGCCTGTTGCTGCAGCTGCAGCTCCAGGCTCTGCTTGTTGTCTTCCGGCGGCGGATCCGGTTGTTCCTTCTTCTTTACCATATTGTTCAGCCGCTTGCCGAGCGGCGCGATATTTGTGGGCGTCACGTGCTTGAACTTGTTCATGTGGATGACAAGCTTGTCCCGGCGAGCGAACGCCTTATTGCACACCTGAAATGGAGCAGATTGCAACAGATTAGTGGCTGCCAGCCATCTTTGGGGCATTGAAGCCTTTGAGTCTAGTGCTGCTTATACTTCACAAATATAGGGCTTCTCGCCGGTGTGGATGCGCATGTGGATGGTCAGCTTGTCCTTGCGCGCCAGCCCCTTGCCACAGACGGTGCACTCGAATGCCTTGTTGGTGGCTGCAGAGGATCGCCAAGGTTTTCATTAAATGTATAGCACTCTGTTGTTGTTGTTACTCACTTTTTGATGGGTTTGTTTTGCGCACCCCGGAGGAGGCCTGCTGCACCTGTTGCAGAGCCTTGAGCCGACTGGCCGGATGCATGGAGCCGCCCTCCACGTATGGCTCGGTGAAGGGTATCAGATTCGGCTTCGGTATGTTGTAGGTGAGCTGTTCCGCCGCTGACCAGGTGCCCAGGCTCTGCAGCACGCGCACTCCGCCCTCGAAGCCCATGCCGTCATCGGGCACCGTAAAAGTGCTGTCGCCGGCGGCGCCAGCAGCGCCACCTGAGCTGGAGGAACTGATCTGTGGCACTTTAATGGTGGCCGCATAATGTTGCTGCTGTTGCTGTTGCTGCTGCTGCTGCTGTTGCTGCTGCTGTTGTTGCTGCTGTTGTTGCTGCTGCTGCTGCTGTTGCTGCTGCTGCATGCTGCCATTGTTCTGGCTGCTGTTGTTGTTGTTGGCCGTGGGCGAGCTCTGCTGCACGGAGCTCTGTTGCTGCTGCTTGAATTGGATGGCCGCCTGAGCCATTTGCTGTTGCACGGCCATGTGCGCCTCCAGGTATGCATTCTTCTGGGCCACCGTCATCTTGTCCATGTTAACGGTGCCGTCCTGCGAATTAACCAAATGGCAATGAAACATTGAATAAGTCTCTCGCTCACATTCCGTTCCGTTTCACTTTGTTTCGCTTCGTGTCGCTGCCACCCCTAAATGGCCAAGCGCGCAAGTGTTGCGAAATTTCACCAGCCGCCACCCCCAAAAGAACGCGCTCAAACAGCCTGCCCTTGCGCAAAAATTTGTGACTTGAGCTTTTGCTCGGGCGGATTTTCAATGAGGTGCGGACGTGTGTGCGGGAGCGGGCGCGTGTGCTGACTCTGGCGGTAAAGGTGGTGGTGGTGGTGGTGGTGCTACTGCTGCTGCTGCTGCCACTGAAGCCGCGCGCGTGTGTGTGTGTGTATGCCGGCCGTTCTCCCTTTGGCGGCGTTTTTGGGTTTGAGGCTTTTCCGTGTCTGCCTAAATGTATTTAAAGCGCGCCAGCGAAAGTTAAGCAAAATATTAGCCGTTCACTCACTTTGGCTTAAATGTTTATTGCCCGCTATTCACAGTTGGCCAAAGCCGCAGCACTAAACGCGAACTATGCTCATTGCCCCACACCGTGCGCACTATTGACATTTTCATTGGCTCAGTTTTCTAGCTTTTCTTTCGCCTAGGTTTCTTTTAGTTTTTTTTTCTGTTTTTTTCCTTTTTTTTTTTTTTGCAATGTTGCTTACCACAATTGAAAATCAATAAAAAGCGTTGCGTTTCGTACAAGATTTTTTTTTTTGTGTTGGGCTATCTATAGTTTTACTTCTTCTTCTTTTTTTCTTTTGCAGCTCACAGTTTTTGGTATATTTCAGAATGCTATATGCGAGTGGTATACGAGCTTTATTTTTAGCTACTGCTGTCGTCGCCGTTTACTTCCTCGAGCCAGTGCTCAGCGCCTTTTGTTTGTGTATGTATTGCGAAACTGATTTGGAGTCGACTCGCTCAGTCGCTGTCACCGTCGCCGTCACCGTCGGCGCTGGCGTTGGCGTCGCAGTCGCAGTCTCAGTCTCAGTTGCGGCCAGAACGAACACAATTTGAGTAATTATTTGTTATTCTTCACCGAGAAACAGGAACGGAACGTGCGACAATGACGACAACGACTACGACTACGACCACGACTACGACGAAGGCAGCGCTGGAGTCAGAGTCAACGACAGACAGATACTGAAGCGCCTGAACTTGAGCGCAAAAGGCGGAAGTGTAGCTAGAAAAAAAAGGTATTGCATACCACTCGGCGCGCTGCCTGAGAGCTTTCGCTCTCTCTCCCACTCTCTGTGCGTCTCTCTCTCTCACACACTCTTGCGCTCATCAGCGCGATGGTGGTGGCTGCCGCGGAACAACTTGACAACGAAACAGCGTCGTCCGCGTAACTTTGACAATGACAATAGCGGAGGCCGCTTATCAGTAGAGATGCCTCGCTGGTTCACTCACCTGAAAGTCTATGGTGGCTCGGACCATCTGCATGGAGGCGGCATAGTTTCGCAGCATATGCTCGTTGCGCACGCAAAGCTGCCGCCACTCGTACAAGTGCTCCAAGCGGTCGAGGCACAGCTCACATATGCGCTTCGGCAGATAGTCGTCCTTGGTTATCTGTTGAGGACCACACACACACATATGTAAATGCACACACACACACACACACACACACACACACACATATACACAGCTACTCACATTCGCCTGCAGCAGACTACGCAGCTTGTAGAGCAATTGGCGCTGCTCCGCCTGCGGCTCAAAGATATGCAGCTTGGTGGGTCCATGGTGTATGCCACACAGGCGGCACAGCTCAGCGAAGTTGCTAAAGTTTAGATCCGCGTCGTGCTGCTGCCCCTCCTCCCCATAAAGCTGGCCGTCATGTGTTGCGCCCGCAGTGTCTAGCAGGTGTTGCTGCTGCTCCAGTTGCTGTGCTGCTGCCTGTGCAGTAGTGTGCTGTATGTGCGACTGTCGATTGTTGACGTTCAACATCACGTATTGCGCGCGCTTTTGGTTTTGGTATGGCTGGCTTAAGTCAAGCTAAGTTGCAGCTGCTAGTGGTGCTGTATCTGCATATTGGCTGCAATGCATTGCTGATTGTACTGACAGGTGCATACCCACACACATACACTCGCACACATACCCATAGTTCGTGTAGCTATAATGGTGCCCAGTTGACCACCCTCCCACCTGATTGATGTGGGAAAAATCGATGGAATTGCACTATAATTTACTCAACCACAACACTGAAAATAATTGCCACCAATCAAGCTATTACCAATTAACTTGGCTATCCCGTTACAAGCACTGCGCGCCCATTTAGCCATATTTTAATCCCTTATAATTGACATACATTCGTATGCGCGCACACACTCACGCATGTGGCATGCCACACATACAGCAGATGATAATTGTTTATTTTTATTTCATTTCTCTTTTTATTGAACACTTCGAATGTGGAGAGCACAAAATAAAAACGATTTTCGGAATAAAAACTGCTAATGCCTACGATGGGTAGCTGTTGCCACTGCCACTGCTGCTACTGTTGCTGCTGCTGCTCTTCCTGTTGCACTGCCACTTTGCCACTGCCACTGCCAGCGCCACAATTGAACCACTCTCGAGTGTGAGTGCAACGTCGGTGAGTGAAAATTGCAGGCAACATAGCCTGCAGCCAGGGCACGGCGAGTGCGCATTGCAGGACTCTGAAGGGGGGCGTCCAGCTAAGTGGGCGTTTGTGGGGCATCGCATACGTTCAGGTTCTTGTTTGGGTTGCTTGGGTGTTTGGGTGATTGGATGTTTGGGCTTTTTTCTGTACACCAGTAATTTTTTGTTAGAGAAGAAATGAAAACAAAATGCTTGGTAAATCATAAAAACGCGGGCAACAGGTGTTGATTAGCCTTCTGCTTCCGGTGGCGGTTCATCGGCAGCAGGTGGTGCCGTCTCAGCTGCTTCAGCCTCTGGTGGTGCTTCCTCTGCTGCTGGTGGCGCTTCAGGCGCTGGCGGTGCCTCTTCAGCCGCTGGTGGAGCCGCTTCGGCAGCTGGCGGTGCAGCTTCAGCCGGTGGTGGTGCCTCTTCAGCTGCAGCTGCATCCAGTTCGTCTTCGCCAACGCCAACCTCTTCTGGCTGAGGTGAGGGTGCTGCTGGCTTACAATCGGACAGCGAGCTGCTGCCCTGTTCGAGCATAGCAAATTCATCCTCGCCAAACACATCAGCGAAATCTTTCTGCTCGGACTGCTCTTCCTCGGGCACAACCTCTTCATACACAACGATCTCCTTCCAAATAATCTCCTCATCGACGCACACGGGCTCATCACTCTGCGGCTCTACACGCTTGGTGAGATCTATATCTTCAGTACACGGCTCGGTGTGGTCGAATCCACCGCAAGTGACACATGATGACGTAGTTATCAATACCGACGAATGCGGCGAGGAGCTGGACAGCACAGAGGTGGTGCTGGAGACCTTATCCTTAGGCTTGGCATCCTTGGCTGTTGACTTGTACGTTACGGTCGTCTGTTGCGACTTCTCCTGCATGCTCAGATCGGGCATTAGCTGGCACTGATTGGTGATCTGCGGCACGACGGGATTGCTACGCATCAAATAGTCGGACACACGGACTTTCCAATCCTCCTGGCTGCAGTCGACATTCTGCATAATATCGTAGATTTCCGAGAGCAGAGGCTTCAACATAGGACGGTTGCAAAAACGATTCCTATCGAAGATTTCAATGGGCTCATGGATGTCTGCATAAATTACATGGTTGAGAACATGATTGACATCGGTGATCTGCATTACTTACAGTTCGGAAATATAAAGGTTATTTCACGAGCCACACTATCCACATGCTTAGTTACATGAATATTGCGCTCCAGCTCCGAAGCGGTGCCACTGTAGGTCAAACAAATTAATTGAAATCGAACTTCAATCGCCCTGGACTTACAAATAACACATCATGATATTCAGCAGATCCTGTACGCCGTTCTCTTTGGTAAGAATAAAGGCCTCAGAAATGCCCTTAGATAGCAATATTACCTCCAGCATGAAGCCCTTCTCATCTGCAAAGTCCGCATAGAACTCGGCTGCCAGCTCGGGCGAAAAATTCAACTTCCGACTTCCCTGTATCTGATATCCGGAGGCTAAGACCTTCAGCAGCACCGGACGGCGCTTGTGCATATAGTCCGGCTTGATGATCAGCAGCGTGTCCTGGAACAGCATTCTGAATCACATGTATAAATTATAGTGTATTTCTCGAACTGTTTCCAAATAAATTTTAAACATGTACACTGATTTCAGATCAGATCAGATCAGATTTTATTCTCGTTTTCATGTTTTACACTTTTTTGTCGTCTTATGCTACACACACTTTTTTAATACGTTTCTCCCATTTCTCCATAGGTGATTAGTCGCAGACTGATATATGCTCTTAGGATTGCAGCAATATTATTATAAAATGAGTTCACGTTTAAGTGATATATAAAAAGTACATGACCGGAAGGGGCGTGTCTACATTCAAACTTTAATTTAATTTAAGCCCGTTTCGCATTCTCTTGCTAAAATCAATCGGTTTCGAGTTCATTCTCATTTAAACTATCACCCACACTTTATTTCTCGACCTAAGTGCAATGTGTAAAGTAATTGATAATTGAGAAACAAAATTATAAATTTAGAGAACAGTAATTTTAGATCATTTACAGTCACAATGGATTACAGAATGTAAGCAAATAAGTAAAGATATAATATATATTTATATAAATCGTGGCGCCCCTTTGCGACACATCACAAGGCTGTTGCGGTTACAACATCTTAAGCTAGAATTAAAAGTTGCAATATGTTAACAAATGTGGAATCCATTAATCTCTTCTACATGCTCTCATATACCTGAAATTCTGGCAAAGGCCAACGCGGACTTCTCGTTGTCGAAGCATTTGCCTATCTCAGCGCAGACGTGCGACGGATCGACATAGGGACGCTCAGACAGATGCATGATGCTGTAGCCATAAATAGTTATCATTCGCTTGCACTGAAATATCAAAATTAATAAATACAGGAACATATCGATTTCAGAATGTATATATTTACAATGCTATAGTACTTGGCTGGCAAGTCCTCGCAGGCGTGTGAGACCATGTCCCGAATGGTCAATTTGTCGTGATCCTTCTCCGAACGGAAAAATGGGAACAAGGACTCCGCAACGCCATGGCAAACGCCACAGTCAATCACCTCATCGGTGATGACTTGGCTAAAGCAGAGCTGCAGTCTCTGGCACACCTCCTTCGGAGGCACCTTGCTCAGCAGACTAATAATGGCCGAGGCGTAGCCGTCCACAAAGGTGTCACATTGCTTGCGTATGGTGGTCGGCAGGCGTCCGCAGACAGCGCGGATGGCCTTTTTGATCTCGTCCTGTTCGGTCTGGTTTCGCAGATCGGCTTCCAGTTTCGTCATAATGAATTCACACAGTACACAGGTGGGCGGCTCATTGACCTTGGTTGACTCCAAGCGTGCTAGCTTATCGACCTGCTGCTTGGGCATCACAATTACGTCGTATTTCAAGGCCTCATCGATTTCAACTGTTAATTGAGAAATACAGTGGGCATAAGTTAAGTATATATATCAACCTTAAAAGGCACTTACGATCCTCCTGTTCGTCGCCCAAGCACATGCCCATCTCAGTGCAAATAATTTTCGGTTCCATCTCTCTCAGTAGAAGGTCGGCAATCTGATCACCGCGCTTGTCAATGAATTTATGACACTTGATGGCCAATGGTTTTTTGAACTTATCGCAAGAGTGCTCTAGCACGTCCTTAATCTCTGACTTGGTCATTGGCTTGACAATCTTCTTCTCGACTGTTTTGACAACTTCTTCGCAGAGTAAGCAATTGGGACCGACGCCAAAGTCCTTGTCGAAAGCAATCTGTATGGGCATCTCCTTGCTGGAGTCGATTTCATTGGCTTCCATTTCCTCACTGTTGCTGCTGGACGACTTATCGGTCTCCGCGCTATCTATGAGCGTGATGCTCATTTCCTCCAAATAGTCCTTAGTCTTGGGACACAGCTTGAGCTGTACGCAAATCTCTTCTGGTTTGAAGTCGGTGATAAGCATGTCAATGAGCTCGTTTGAGTAGGTCTCTACAAAGTCTACGCACTCGTCGCGCAGCTTGTTGGGCAAATGGGTGCACAGGCCGTCAAGAACCTTTTTGATATGGTCCTTCGACTTGTTGTCGCGTATCTTTATCTGAGCTTGCTCAACGGCAAACAAACAAAGCGGGCAGGTGGGCTTGTCCTGCTGATCGCTGGATACCGGTGCTGGATTAAATACCTCGATATCTTCGTGATTCTCAATGTTACGTGGACACATCTGCATCATGGGGCAAACGCTGCGTGGATTCAGACCCTGAATGAGCAGTGCAATGACCGCATCGCCGTACATTTCCACAAAGTTGCGGCATTGCGCGGCCACGCCCTGTGGTAGCTTAGTGCAAATGTTCTCAACAGTGTGCTTAATCTCATCATCGGTAGCAGGCGTGGCCAGCGTTTCCTGAATAAAGTGCAACAGATACTCGCAGATGGTGCACAATTCGCCGCCCTGCACCAAAAGGCCGGGATTAGCGGCTCCCATGAGATGATCAATTGGCAGCTGCATATCCATAATTTGTTGCTGGCTGAATTTGGGCTCGTTGGCGCCTAACTTCTTGATAGTCACGTGCACTTCGGCTGGCGCAATGGCCGGCAGCAAAGGCATGATGGGAGCATCGTGGGTGATATCCAAGCCTTTGGGGCACACTCCAATGAGGAAACAAGTACCATTGGCATCCAGATTGTTGACCAACGTGCTGTAGATGACATGATAGTACTGATCCACAATGCTGATGCACTCATCCTTGAAACCACGCGACTGCTTGCAGAAGCCCTCGAGAACCTGCTTAAATTCGGTCTCTGTGGTGTTGGCCACAAGCACATCGCGCAAATGCTTCACCAGCTGCTCGCACAGAGCACAGGGAATGTCATCACCAACGCCATCCAAAGTAGTCAGCGCCTCCGGTTCCTTCACATCATCCTCGTGTTGATGGTAACGGGCCGCGCAAACGCCAGACAAATGACACAGGCCATCTGACCGCAAGTGCTGCTGCATATGCTCGTAGATATCGTTGAAATAGGTCAGTACCAAGTTGGCGCAGCCATCGGAGAAACTGGACATGGTGCCGCACCAGTGCAACAGCTGCTCAACCATATCGTCGCGGTTGGTAGACTCAAACTTGCTCTGCATCTTGCGCGTGAGCAAATTGCAATTGCCACAGGTGAGCTGTGTCAAGCCAGTCTCCTTGCTTTCTTCCTTCTTGTTATCATTACTATCGATCACTACTTCCTCTTCCTTGAGCGTGCCATCCAGAGCAGCCTGATATGCGTTATGCAGCAGTTCATCGATGCGAGCGCTGTTGCACAAACCAGCTACCGAACAGACTTGCTGTTGGGGAAATGAATAAAGATAAATAAGAAACCGTAAACAGAATTTTTATCGGCTGCTCACATCAGGATTCATTTGCGAGGACAACGCCTCGACAAGCTCGGGTATAAAGTTGTCAGCCAGAGTAATGCACTCCTTCCGCACTAGTTTGATGGGTATCAAATTGCAGGAGCCTTCAAAGACCTCCTTAATCTCTTCCTCGGTCTCATTGCTGCGCAATTGATCGCGCGCCTGTGTTACCATATCCTTGCATATCTGGCAAATCGAATCCGTGTCCACGGGCACTGTTCGTTTTTCCCACACGGTCTGAACACAGTGACGGGTAGCTTTGCATTCCTTTGAATTGCTATCGAATGGAACAAAGCGGAATAAATTAGTCAACTATACAAAGAAAAATATGCTGCGTCCGCAGTTGGGCAAAACAAATGCCTCAAGTGACCCGCAATCATAATCGCTTTTCGTTCAGCTAGAAGCCCAAGCAAAGTCAGCAAAGATCAGAGTCCAAAGCATTGAATGAACCCTCGCAATATGCACTAGTTGAATGCACCCGCAGCAAATTTATCATATATGTCACATTCAGATATCACTTAACAGACTGCGGGAATTATGCTTAACCGCCCAACCATTTAAAAACAATAATCTGATATTGTAGAGAATTCATACGCAGTTGATGTTGCCCAAAAATTACTGTGCATTTTTTAATTCTTTGATATTCTTGACGGGCTGTGGGGACTCAGTAATGTGCTAGTTTGTATTTAACAAACAAATATTGTATATATACTAGGCAAGATAAGCAGACATACTCATATATCTGGCATATACATATAATATATATGTATGTACATATATTCATATACATATGTAGCGACTTCTTGTTGCAAAAAATTTGCGACGTTTTTCTGTTTATATTTACAGTTTTGGTTTGACAAGGAAAACAAAGACGAGTTAAGCGATCCCGTGCACATAAATAAATTAATAAATAAACAAAGAAATATAAGCTAATGGAAAAATACAAAGTAAAATCTATCGATTGCAAAAATTTTTTTCTAAGTTGTATGAAAGCTGAAACGTTGATTATTGAAGCATTTGCCAGAAATGCAATGGCGTGTTTATGGCGGTTATTGCATATGTATTACACACACATACACACACACACTATTCCAACCTAGGGCAAATACATGTGTAGGTATAAGTATAACAGCAATTATTCAGAAATCGAATTGATAAGAAAGTGCCAAGTGTTAAATGTAATATATTCAGTTCCATTTATGACGAATAGTTGGCAAAGTTTTACCGAAAGTCGGACAAAGAGCAGCCCTAAACTGAGACTAGACTTAGCTTAAACCCGATTAGTCATCAAAATTTGCGGCTGATTATGCAGCTTTCAGATATGTTTATTTTTTTTGGCATATGTAATCCGTTGACTCAGCTGGAATGTCTATTGTTAATTGAATTTAAAACGGAAATCA
Organism: Drosophila navojoa; assembly: GCF_001654015.2. The sequence goes on along the minus strand of NW_022045874.1, from coordinate 1,059,126 downwards.
ACAAAAATAGCACTTACAAAGAGAGTCGCAGACGAATGAGAGTGAGTGTATGTTGTGCAAAGTGTAGCCAAAGTTCGTACGTATGACAAGTGTGCACAAGAAAACACAGAGAGAGAAATAATGCTAAAAAAAATTAGAGCAACTGTAAACCGCATAACAAAGGTTATCGACGGCACAAACAGTATGGCGGCTCCGCCTTGGATGCCGTGCCGATTGCCTTCCTTATCAAACAGTGCTTTAAGACGAACAATGAACACAGTCAAAGAAGAAAATATGACAAACACGACGGGTTAATAACTGCGTAGTGGCTATTGTCTCACATATGCGCTTAGTTAATGCAAGCGCGGGAGTTAAGTTTTTTTTTCATACGGATTACAAAGCTTTTTTAGAGTAGTTTCTAGACTCACCTGAGATTGTCGCACCAGTAGGAGGGGCCCCAGGTGCACTTAGTGGCACCTAGCAGCGGCTGCTCAGCAATTGGCGTCGATGAAACGCAAACGCCTAAAATGACGAGAAAAACACAAAGGCATGTTGGAGAATAAAATATATACATACATACATACATAATGTACATACATTCGTTGATCAATACCAACGTTTAACAAATACGCAATACTCATTATCAACGTCACTACTTACCAAAAACAAACACTGCCAAAATGGCCAAAAGGCCCGCGTTACGCATCTTGCTTTGTGGGTGTGTGTACTCTCAGCACTGGTGATATTATTAAACCAATTTGACTTTCTTGCTCTTTCAACACTTCAGCTGCAACTGCAACTGCACTGAATGAATATTTGATGATTAATGAGAAAAACGAATTGCGTTTGCTTTGCTTTTGTTAATTTTTAGTGTGACCAGACTCGCTGGTCGCTGATGATATATATCGGTATACCTATACGAGTATAGATTTTTTAATACTAAACACTAAACATTCTGATAAGGCTGCCGTATCGCTACAAAAATGATTGGTAGCGCTGCCACATTGTTTAACTAAGTGACGCGTATTTGTCAGTGTGCTTGTGGACCCGAGTTCGAACCCCGCTGAGACAAAATAAATTAATTTTTTTATAATTATTAAGTAAAATGAGAAAAATACAAATACTAACACTATATGTATCTTTAATTATTATTTTATGTCATTTGAATTAAGCCCTTGATAAGAAGAATAGTTGTCATATCAGCAGGCATTCATTTATTTGCTAAACGCTCGAGCATTGTTTTAATTGTTTTTAAATGTCTTACTCAATAAACTATGGCAATAACCATCGACAAATGTTCTTGAACTCTTGCTCCAGCGTTTAGCTCTCGTAAATGTTTAGCCAAACACAGAGGCGTAAGCGCTGAGCGCACAACAATGCACACAAATTTAATTGTAATTATAGTTAACAGAAATCTAATAATTGATTGATGTTTGATATCTACTTTTTACACCGCATTGTTTTTTATGTTGGGAAAATGCATTTTAATTAGTTGAAATGTTTACACAATATGTGAATATACAAATCTTTGCTTATCAAAATGCAATTTTCTATTCAAAGCAAATTGGATAACAACTGATTCGGTGTGGGAGCTTAACGCAGTTGAGAATGTTTGGTGCATTTTCAATGGTAATGCTGTTGTTGTTGTTGATGTCGATATTGAGCTCCCCAGCAGAAAGTCGAGGTCAGCTAGTGGCTGCTGCTGAGTGAATTGGCAAGCGAAATGCCAAATGCAGTCACCGATCTATCTAACCAATATGTCTACAAATCTGTGTCAAGCCGGCGAAGGAAACTTGAAACTCGACTTGGCCTGGCCAAGGTAACGTGGCCAGCCAGCCAGCCAGCTGCTGGCGATGGTATTTGGTTCTTTACCACATTTAATTACAGCAGCGCGTGAACAAATTGAAGCTGCACTTGACCATTGACAATGAATTGCGAGGTAATTGACAATGGGTAGGCCTTTTAGAATTTATCTATCTGCACGTAAGTTCAGCAAACAATTTTTTTCATTAAAAACGCATAAAAAGCTTGCAGGCGAGCCTAGTTTTCACACGGTGGAGAGCTACAATTACCAAAGAGCTGTGCGTCTTTGGGGAACTCGGCTTGACTTTGTTTGTTGATGGTTCGTTGCGTGACATACTTAGTCGGAGACGAACCGAGAGAGAGAGAGAGAGAGAGAGATTGTACGCTTGTAACCCTAATTACGTGCGTAATTACAAACAACCAGCCAACGAGACACAGTTAGAGAAACCTTAAGTGCGTCACATACATACATTTCATCTAATGGTAAATTGTTTTATTAGGTTGTAAAACTTGTGCAACTTCCTTCATCTAGCGCTTTAATCAGCCAGAGGGCTGCAGCTCGATTCGGGGCGTGTAAAGCCATTGCTAAGCTGCCGCCAAATTGCAGTCATTACCGCTGGATCATTCTTTGAATGCGAATACTGTTGCCCTGAGACCAAGATCAGAGCCATGCGGAAATGAACTTGACCTTATCGACGCGCCGATGGTGTGCTAGACCTACAGCAAGCAACTGTTGCTGCCAGCTGGCTTACTAGCGGTTATGCGAACGGCGTAAAATAAAATTCAAGTTAATCAATTCAGCAACAACAACAATATAGAGATTTGTTAATATATATTTGTGAGTCAAATTTGTTGCTGCTAATGATAATAAACCAGCGAAACCAACGGAACACCACAGCGCCAATAACAAAGGCCAAGAAACCCAAAGCCAACCCCACCACCAATAACAGTTTCTACCTATGAAGCACACTTTAAATATGATAAACAGTAGACGAAGGCTTCTTCCGCAAAGCAAACTCAATGCAAGAAGATCAAGTTCAAGAGTTATTGTTTTATAGAAGCGCAAACTAGAAGAGATGCATGGACAATGACCGCTATTGATGATGCTCGCCTCGCACGAATGCTTTGACCCACTGCAGCAAACAGCCCACAATCAGTCACGTATTCACCACTCTTAATGTCTATTGCAAATGTATTAATGAATTCGGGACGGCGCGAACGCCATTCCCGGCTACCAAAAATTACACGCACGAGTTATTCACATTAGGAATAATCGCAGAGGTCAACTCAGCCGAAAGTGCAATGACCAAGCCTCACTCCGGAGGAACCGCCTTCGTGATCACGGTTAACCTCTACGCCAGGTAAGTATGCTTTGCTCCGCTTTGGAACAGCCACTACAACACGGCCGAGTCAGAACCGTTTGAGAATTATTGTGTGCGCACAAGTGAAATTTCCTACAGCAAGCGGAATAGTCAAAGCATGCGCTGCCAACAGTTGAGCATGTGTGCGTGAGTTTGTGTATGCGGCAGCAGGCAAGCACATTTCTGCTCGTGGATGTTAAAAGAGGGATGAATGTTGGTCGCGCACAGCACAATGAAGGAGACGTAAAATTAAGTTAAGTTCTAAAACTACTATGATTTTGAAGATTGTTAATTTGTGCATAGTTATTATTTAGTAGAATTTAACTCATTCGATTTATCAGTTTTTATTATGTGATAAGCATTTATTCTTAGCTATTTATTTATGTGGTTTATGTCTCTAAGAATACAATGGCTTTGTATTTTGCCTCATACAGTTAAAATAATAATAAAATTAGAAAAATCGTATGTACACCTGCAAGCATGTACATACATCTATTAAAAAAAAATGTTAATTATATAATTTCATCAGATAAATCGGTTATTTGTACCTCTGTATATGTACATAAATAAACACTCGCTTCACTCAACATAAAGTATTCAGCAAAACTAACATTATTTGTGCATACAAGAGCCAACTCATACCCGTGTCCTTAAATGTTTCAACCCCTACTGTTGACTACTATCCACATAACATGCAATCCAGTTGCCTTTACTATTTTCACTTCAGTAGAAATTTTCACAATACAATTCTCAAACTGTTCTGACTCGGCCGTATTGTAGTGGCTGTTCCAGAGCGGAGCAAAGCATACTTACCTGGCGTAGAGGTTAACCGTGATCACGAAGGCGGTTCCTCCGGAGTGAGGCTTGGTCATTGCACTTTCGGCTGAGTTGACCTCTGCGATTATTCCTAATGTGAATAACTCGTGCGTGTAATTTTTGGTAGCCGGGAATGGCGTTCGCGCCGTCCCGAATTAATTAATAAATTCCAATGTCATCTATATATAAATATTAATAACGTACTTTGCATACAAACATATGAATATGTAACTGCAGTCATAAATCACTTCACGTTTTCAGGTAGCAGTTGCCGTTCATCAATTAAAGTGTGTATATCTTCTTAAGTATGCCAGCTCTCGTTGTAACTTGCAATATGGAATTTAGATTTAGAGGGAACTATTTATATTTCATTTTACTCCTGAATCCAGGGAGCCCCCGTTACTACGCAGATTTTCAATTTCGTGCTTGAAATTGTATAATATTGATGAAGGTAATCAGCTTATTCAATTGTAAACATTCATATGATTGGAACTAGTAAACGTAATGTTCATAAAGTCAAAAATACAGAAGTGAAGGATTACTGTCTTAAGTGTCGAAGCGCTGAACGCGCGGTGACTTGCTTTTTTGACAGAGCTGGTTTTTATTAGAAGAGCTGGTTTTTATTAGAAGAGCTGTTAATTTGTGTCTAATTAAAGAACGATTCACTGACCAGATTTTACTTCCCTGACGAATTGTAGACAAAGTTATTGTGACTGAGACGTGATAGAATAATTATATTTTAAGGAAGTGCGCAGAAAACTGTTTATAGGCTAAAACCATATTGATGCTTATCTAGATATTCGCAGTTATGTTATGCCATGGTATTCATTATAATGAACAGGGGCAAATGAAGTATACACACAAATACACGCAAATTCGATAACCTGAAGGGGTAAAGCTGAATTAATATTGGATACATTCTAACACCCATTGTTCTTTTCTGATGTCTAATTGGCAAAATGTCTCAGAAATTTTAGAATGAAAGTAATTTACATATTTTATTCAAAAAACTCGTTTGATGTATATTCAAAGTCATCAATTTCAATGTGATTTTATATTTTTTGCTTGATAATGCCAGAGGTTCTGTTGAACCCTAATCTGCATACTTTTTATTGCAAAAATATTTTCGAATGCTTTGTTGGATAATTTTTACAATATGCGTATTTTTACAATACGCAAAAAATTTATTTCAGTCTGGGTATCGTGGCAGTTTGCAAATCGGCATGTCCCCAACAACATTATAGTTGACTAGAAAATATCTATAACAATAATATTGATTATTATATAAGAATGTTAAATATAGATTATATAAAATTTGACAATATCACGGTAAGGTTTTCTCTCCTCGTAAGCTGTTAACATACTCTCATATTTTTATGGGGAAACAATATGCCCATCTTGGACTCTGTGATGGTTGTTGGGTATCTGAATGAAATCATAGACAGAAAGAACGCTTTAATTATACTCTGGGCTAAAGAAATATGCGTAAGTCTTCAACAGAACTCAACTTGTTTTCGATGGGGTTTTGATACGAAGTTGGTCTGAGATAGAATACAAAGAGGAACCAGTTATACAGGGGCCTGATTGCAAACAACCATGACCATGAAAACATTTTCCATTATCTAGCACACGCTGCCAAAATGTTTTGAATTAGAAAACTTGTCCCCGACCTTGGACCACTTTAAGTAAGAGTTTACTTTTAATTATCAAGTTCTAATGGCGAATGGTGAGTTGCGAAGTTGGCTAATTTATTGAGGTGGGTAGATGGTAGAGTAGAGGATAAGTCGACTTGACGTGAGTTATGAAATTCTGACCACTCGAAATAAACGCTCCAATTTCAGTGGCGGACATGACACAGTCAAGTTGTTTTAATTGCACTCATATAATGATATGTGTATCTACTACTCGACTGGCTGATAGACGGGCAGCCTAAGGTTTTAATAGAATCAAAGCGATTCCATCCCAAAAACACCTGCTAATTGCGCTCAGAGGCCAACAAATGCAACGACTGAATGACATAAACGGGTGCCAAAGCTAAACCGGCAGCCACAAGCCGTGTGCCAACTGCCGACTGCAGACAGATGACAGCCGACATAGACCCAACAGAATTGTCGAGCAATTGTCCGCACAGTTTATTGCATATGAATTTTGAGAAACAAATGCAAGGGCAGCACTTAAAGCCAAAATAAAAACGTATGTATAGGTGAATGCTGCAAGCAGACTTATTCAACCGAATAATACACTGTACAATCAGTGAATTAACTGAACAGAATCAGAATAATGGGAGTTTTTCAGAATGAGGGGTTAAACTGATCATAGGTGTGAGGACATAGCTGGTAATATTTCGGCAAGTTCTGGTAATTTCTCACAGAAATGCCCCTATGAAGGATAGAGGCAAGGCTACAACAACTGACGAATCGTCACAATATATGCCCTCTTTTAATATGTGCGCGTTGATTGTAGTCATAAATGCACAAAAATTATGGCAAACTATGAATTGCCACAAAACACCAGCCGCAGCAGCAACAGTTGCAAAGCGCCGACTCATGTTGAACATATATATATATATATATATATATATATATATATATATATATACATCTACCTGTATATATCTGTAGAAAAAAGACAATAGCATTCGGAGGAAACTATTACTAATACAGAAATGAGTACGGGCCGAGTAGCAGTAGATTTTCTACTACGTTTTCACAGCGTCTATGCGATCGGCTTCATCTCCGGCTCACACTCGCAGCAGCCGAACTGAGCGACGAAGCTTGAAAAGCCGAAACGCCAAGCCGAAATTTTAGCACTTCTTTTTAAATTTTTATGCAAACTCGAGCTTTTTGTTAGTTGTGTGTCGGAGTTCGCGGCGTTTGTATCGAATAGAGAGCACAAAGCCGGGTCCGGGTCAAAATCGAACAAGACAAAATCGCCTTTGATATTCTGTGTGTATCTGTGAAGGACATGCCAAAGGCTGTTAGCCAAGTGTAAAACGATTTGTATCTTAAAATGTCTTCAAAAGTTTTTAGTTCATTGATGGCCGAGAGCATTTTGCTCTCCAAAGCCGCTCAGATCATATCGGGATATTCCCCTATAACCATATTTCTTCTGGCAGCGATCATAATATTTCTAGTGGTCTATAATAAGAGACGCGCGCGTTGGGTGAAATATATCGAAAAAATACCAGGACCTGCCGCTCTGCCCTTTTTGGGAAATGCAATCGAAATGAATGTGGATCATGATGGTGAGTATGCTGTCGTTGATCTATAAGTTAGATTTTCTGTTGACTGGACCCTGAAAAGCGATGTGATCTGATTGAATAAGCCAATATGACTTGCAGTAAATAAAGCGTAGACGCGGTATTAGGTGCTAATTAATAGACAAGCGAAACAAGATCAATGCGATCAGTGAATGCCTACGTGAATCAATAAAAGTGTGCCCCGCATTTAGTTGTTCCGAAATTTTAGAACTTATACTGCTTTCAGGTTCACTTTCATTTTTCTCTGCTCGGGATCCAAATTTTTATAGGTGCCGAATTATACGGGTTAATAAATTCCAAATGCACAATTGTGCAAAAATGTGCTAATAAACTGGTAATTGTCATATTGATGATACAAATATTCAGATTTGAGTTTTGACAGAGCAGAATAATTGTCGTATATAATTACTATATATATAGCTTAATTTTCATACAATGACAGAATTTCACACTTGCTTTGATTCAGAAGAATTTATATGTAAATTACTTTGTATTATATATGTTATATTTATTAATATTCAATTTACTCGTTTAATTATGCATAGAAAAGTTTATAATAAGACCTTCAAAATAAAATAAACACAAATACCCATATATAGCGTGCATCACATAATTATTTTAATTTTTTGGCAAATGCCAAATTTGAACTTGATATGAAGTAACCTGCCAAAAACTTTCACCAACTCGAAATAAAAACATAACAAGCTTCAAATAGCGCCCTTTTCAGTAGTGCAAAAAGCGGAAATTCGACATTTGCTAATTGAATGAAATTAACTTGAAGATATTGTTAAGCAACTTTATTCAGAATTGAAGCAGCTATAAAAACAGTAGTTGATCATAAATATAGCCAGACAACAAAAGAAAAAAAAAAAAAAATAAACACTTGAGATATTGAAAAATAAATGGTCGTAAAACTCTGTGGCACACGAAACTCCCAAAAAAGGTCTTAGCCAAGCCATGGGTCTGAGCCGGACGTGTGCTTGCATTGATCTTGGACTTGCTTTTGCTTGATCTTGATCTTGATCTTGGCATTCAAAAGCAGCTGAAAACCATCGAAACAGCATTTGTAGGTGATAAACATAAGAGTCGTTCGGAAAAGCACCAGACTATGAACGTTCAATCGAATGATTAATTCACTAAGCTAATCTAATATAATAGTTCCGCAGCAACAAGAAAACTACAAGCATATGTATATCAATTAACACACATTTAAATGCGGAAATGTTTTTTTTTTTTTTTTAACAAATGAAGCACACATAGATTGATAGACACATAGATTAAAAGAAAAATGTATAGATACATAGATATATAGATACATAGATACATAGATTTATAGATACATAGATATATAGATACAGAGATACATAGATACATAGATACATAGATACATAGCTACATAGATACATAGATACATAG
>NW_022045874.1:1009672-1049460 GCF_001654015.2 Drosophila navojoa | reverse complement strand
TTTTTTTTTTTTTTTTTTTTTTTTTTTTTTTTTTTTTTTGCTTATTTTCTTTTTTTTTTTTTTTTGCACGTAGGAAATTTGATTGTTACCTATTTTTCGCCATGATAAAACATGCAGACTTCCGAACAGGTGGCCAACAGCGGCTCCGAGGGAGTTGGGCGGGGGATCAGAGTAGGCGATTCCACATACCGGCAGCTCGGACAGCCATAAAGGGGGCAGCAATAGCCGCTTGTCTTTTAGGTGTTGCTCCTCTTCTTCTTTCTTCAACAATTCGTGTTGACGCTTGAGCTTTGGGTTACATAAAATCATTATTAGACATCTCTGAAAGAGATGGTGAGTGTGTGTTTTAGTTTTTTTCATTGTTGTTGTAGTTGTTGTTGTTGTCTTTTTAGGTGAGTGTGTGTATGTGTGTGTCATCGTTTTAATTAATGCAGCAATCGAGCAGAAACCCGGGCTGCATGAGCAACGTGCGCCGGCTCAGGTTTCTCGGGCAGCAATAAAGGGCAAAGAAAAACCCAAGAAGCTGCCTAGACAGAGCAGCTTATGTTATTTATGTTTACCTACGTGATAAACAAGTGTAACATATTAAAATTAACACAGCGTTTTACATGATGACGGCCTTGATTGCTTCTCACACACGATTTGTAAGCTTTTATTTTTCTTTAATTGATGTCGCAAACAATTTTCACACGTGCACTGAAAACCTAGGTGAATTGCACAGTCTATAAAAATAAAAGTTGAAAACATAAGTGTAGCTAGTCTGGATAGGATGTGAATTAATATGCTCAAGATTAGGTATGAATGATAATATATGTATATTATATATTACGTACATATTCCATTAAAAACAGGCGAGTGCCTTATAATTATTTAATTATAGTTTATTTTTATAGAGAAATGAAAGAATAATTGAGTAATTAAGTCTACTAAATCGGAACAAGGTTTACGAGCGTTATATTTTATGTCTAAGAACTTTACGTCGTAAACGCTATGGAGGAAGCTCTGTTATCTTCTATCTGTAGTCTAAGCTGTCTGCTTCCTATTGTTTACCCTAATTCTTTACACTGTTGTTTTATGTTCGCGTGGTATATTCAAATTGATCTGGTAGTCATCTGGCAGTCCAAACATTGGCCCCAACATAGACAGCTAAACTTATTTATTATTTATGTGTACTTAAACGCTCGTTAACAGTCTGTCTGTCGGTCAGGCATTCAGCTGGCTCGCAGAGCACAGACCATTGAGACAAATTCGTAACTGGTTTCTGTTTGTTTGTGTTCCTTAATCGTTTTACAGAGCTATTCAATCGAGTCATAGGCATGCAGAAGCTTTGGGGCACACGCATTGGCATCAACCGCGTCTGGCAGGGCACCTCGCCGCGCGTGCTGCTCTTCGAGCCGGAAACCGTGGAGGTAAGTGAACAATTAGCAGCAGTCATTATAGACAGAGAGTTATATAACATTTACCATAAATAACTTACAGCCCATACTGAACAGTCAAAAGTTTGTGAACAAGAGTCACGACTACGACTATCTGCATCCCTGGCTGGGCACAGGTCTGCTGACCAGCACAGATCGCAAATGGCATTCCCGCAGAAAGGTGAGTCGAGAAACTGATGCATTTGTGAATATATCTATATTTATATTTCATTGACAACTGCAGATTCTGACGCCCGCCTTCCATTTCAAAATCTTGGATGATTTCATTGATGTTTTCAACGAGCAAAGCGCCGTCTTGGCTCGCAAACTGGCCGTGGAGCTGGGCAGCGAGGCGTTCAACATATTTCCCTACGTTACACTCTGCACTTTGGACATTGTGTGCGGTAAGTGTCAATGTCACAATTACATCAAGGCACAGCCAGAGCATATCAAATAACCCACTGCTAATTGCGTCACAGAAACTGCCATGGGTCGCAAAATCTATGCACAGAGCAACAGCGAGTCGGAGTACGTGAAGGCGGTCTATGGGTAAGTTGGACTACAAGAAGAATAGCATAAATAATATTATAATATACAGTTCGAGGAACTAGAATTCAATTGCGTAAGCTATAAGCAAAAGGTTATCAGGGGCAACAGGGAAAGGGACATGATATTGAGAGCTGTCAGTGCAAATGTCAAATACTTTCCCACACACACACACTCCACACTCGCATTATGATTGCGTGTGTGTGCGTGTGTATTTGGGGTGCTCTTCACTCAAGCGAAAAATATGCGAGATTAAGATGTCAATGGAAAATGCTGCTGCTGTTGCTGCTGATAACATGCCTCATAAAACGCACAGATACTCGGACAGGCGGACAAACTGTCAGAAAGACAGTCACAGCGACCGACCGCCCGACAAAGAGACAGACAGACAGACAGGCAGACATTCTAACACTTGACTAAGTTTCAATTTAATGAAACACTTTTCCCATCTATTTGACAATCCTCACGCACACGCACACACACACAGCATTGGCTCCATTGTGCAGAGTCGCCAGGCCAAGATCTGGCTGCAAAGCGATTTGCTTTTCCGCCTCACCGAGGATTACAAGACTCATCAGAGCTATATTAATACGCTCCATGGCTTCTCCAATATGGTGATACGTGAGCGCAAAGCGGAGTTGGCTAACAACAACAATAACAACAACAACAACGAAATGCCCGACGCGTACGATGATCTGGGCAAAAAGAAGCGCTTGGCATTCCTCGATCTGCTGATTGACGCATCCAAGGAGGGCACAGTCCTATCCAATGTAAGTGTGGAGGATCATTAAGAAAATTATTCGACATATGTCATACTCGATTCATATCACATTTATAGGAGGATATACGTGAGGAGGTGGATACATTTATGTTTGAGGGTCATGACACCACCTCCGCCGCCATTTCGTGGACATTGTTTTTGTTGGGCGCCAATCCCGAGTACCAGGAGCGCGTTGTCGAGGAGCTGGAGTCCATATTCGGCAATGACACAGAGACGCCGGCCACAATGAAGAATCTGCTCGACATGCGTTACTTGGAGTGCTGCATCAAAGATGCCCTCCGGCTGTTTCCCAGCGTACCCATGATGGCGCGTATGGTGGGCGAGGATGTAACCATTGGTAGGTAATCCAATGGACCATCTTAGACTATCATTTAATATCTGTGTTCGCTTAGGTGGCAAACTGGTGCCCGCTGGCACTCAAGCAATCATCATGACCTATGCGCTGCATCGCAATCCGCGCGTCTTCCCCAAACCCGAGCAGTTCAATCCTGACAACTTCTTGCCCGAAAACTGCGCTGGTCGCCATCCGTTCGCCTATATACCCTTCAGCGCTGGTCCGCGCAATTGCATCGGGCAGAAGTTCGCCATTTTGGAGGAGAAGGCTGTCATCTCGACAGTGTTGCGCAAATATAAGGTCGAGTCTGTCGATCGCCGCGAAGACCTGACGCTGCTCGGCGAACTGATTCTGCGACCCAAGGATGGCCTCCGAGTAAAGATCACTCCTCGCCACTAAGGCGATAACTTAGCCAAAGTATTTTAACTTGTATATATTTAGTTAGGGTTGATTCTTAAGTAAAAATATGCTAAATTAGCGAGCTCCATTGCCCCTGAACTTCTAACTCAGTGAACTTATTGTTTAGTATGTAATTGTATTATGAATAAACAAATACTTAATCAAAAGACAATTCGTTTTCTTATGGTAATCCTGGTACATATAGTGAATAACACTACATAAGTTAAAGCTGATGAAAATATGCTGAGAATAAACACTTGAACGTTTTCATAGCCTTATAAAAAATTTTGTATTATTATTTTTTTTTATAACATATATTCACTATAAATTATTAATTGGGGAAGGATATCTTATACACACATTAAGCAAACTTACCAAATACATCTGCTATTTGGTACAGTTTCTTGTAGTGCGATTATCCAAGACACCAACCATATATTAAGATCAGAGCACAAGAAGAAAAACACGTGACCAATAGATGGCGCCACTAGTGTCATCCGAGCAAGCTTGAGATTCAATTAACATGTTCTTTGCAAACAACTTTACCTGTGCACTCAACATGTTTTCACTGACTACATTAGAAAATCAAATGGAAAATGGACAACCATCAAGTCATCAACAAATGGCGCCATTTGGCTTTTGGCTTTGCCTCCGTGTGCTAGTGCGTGTGTGTGTTGTGCGCTGTGACCCGTTTCCTTTTCGCAATTGGATCGGCGCCAGGGCTTAAAAGCAACTTAAGTGCGCTTACGCAGTGTAATGCACAAATAAATGCGCACCGCAAATAAATGGGTTACCCTGAGTGGGCAGGGCAGGGCAGGGCAGGCCGCATGGGCTGGCGATTGCTAGTAATATCTAAATGGATATTATGAGCATATGTACATCGAGGCGAAGGCGGGACGTGCGCATTGAATAACTCCTAGTGGAGCTGAAATAGATAACTACATAGATCGATAGGTTACCCAGAGGTAGATAAGCACAGCTGGAGGAGACCCTGGAGGAGGAGGTGGCGGCCAGTCGTCGTTGGCGTCGAATGGGCAAACAATCAATTAGAATGGCAAAATCTTGCTAAATAATAGTAATCCGGCAAACGCAAAAGGGTCTTAAAATCTAATTCCCCAGCGAGACAAGAAATAAGTAAAATATGCGATTGAAAAATGGCAAAAATTTGCCTTTACGAAACAACAATGAGAAATGAAAAGCGAAAAAGCGAAAATTGAAAATTGCACCCGACCGAGGGCCACAGAATTGTGCACAACTTGTGACCATGGTCAACTGCACGAATCGAATCACTCGAATGTTGGCACTTGGAGAGGCGATGTAATAAATCGATTGCCAATTGCAGTTCCAGTTGCAGTTGCAGTTGCAGTTGTTTTATTAATTTATGAATTTACAATGTCAACGATGATTATTTATTTTAGTTTAATGGCGGGCTTAAAAACCAATCGATCAAAACTAGCCCGATTGCCATCGAGTAGAGCGAATGTGTCACTCTGCTGTTGAAACCGGATACTGACAGAAGACATTTGCCTTTCTTTTTCGAATATCTATCGGCTCGCACGATATCTAAGCCATATGTAAATACGCTTTGATTTCCATTGGGCAGGAGTAGCAAATGTCAACTATATCAGTTCGGGTTGGCTACTGAAAATGAGTTTTTGTTTTTGTTTTGCTTCTGCTAATAGAGCTGCCCAGAATAGAGTATGTGATAGGCGTTTGCTATCTATAAAGACGAACCATGGGAAGAACTTAACACTGAATTTTGTATGGGGAAAATTCTTCAGCTTGATATGTTCAATTAAATATTTTCTATTAAAGGAAAGGATAGGACAATATATGAATACAAATCGGAATCTCCAAGATAAGCATAGGTCTGAGACTACATAGAGATAGGGAAGGAGGTTATCAAGAAAGGCTAGAAATACAGATTTATACAAAATTCTCTACTCTTGCATCAACTATTCGATCTATAAAGACATTGGGACACTAATCAACGTTAAATATTATATATTAGCAACTCAAACTAAGATGATAGTGACAAAAGCATATGGTCTCGGAGCAAAAAAAAAAATGTTTTGACGTCTGTCCCGGTTCTGGGCCTGGCAAAAGAGCAGAAGTAATTATGCGTGCCGTAGGCATTGTCATCGCTGCCTTTGAACCCACACTCAGATGTCACTTAAACGAATTGCGCCTGGCACATCAAAACAAATTGCACTCCCTCGTGTATAGCAGGCAAATCTGATTAGAAAAACATTTACAAACGCAAATCGCAAGTTAGCAACAGCCAAAGGAGAGCAAGGGAAGGGAAGGAAATGGAAGGGGAATAAAAGCCACCCTTGGAAAACATTTGATGTGTGAACTTTGGCACGGGCTGGCAAGCGTCGATGCGCTGTAGAGTCGAAGCGTTGAAGCATTGAAGCGCTGGCCAAGGACAGCCTAATTTGATTGACGTTGACGTCAACGCGGCGGCACAATGTGGGAACCGAGCACAAAAGTTGTTAGCCCGCAGCGTCGATGGGAGCTGAGGTGGCAGCGGGGCAAGTGAAAGTTGCTTTTGGCAGTGGCTTTGCGGGCAGGTAGCCAAAAGGCGGACACTGCTGTCGGCACAACAAGAATTCAGAGTCACACAGGCCGGGAAATGATATCCAAACAAACTCAATTTGGTTGGCTGCCAACGCGCGTTTGATAGATTAGCAGCGAGAACGAAAGAGGCGCGTCGTCGATGACGACGACACGTGGCTGGACGCTAACTGGTCCTGGCGGATGCTACTGCCGGGGCAGAGCGGGGCGTGCGCAATGTCTGCTGATACGTTTGCCATTTGATGCCCGAGCAATGGGCGAGCATACAAAATTGATTTGCTTAAATATTTGCCATTGCCGCTGTCTACATTAAACAGCTGGTGCATGGGATGAGCAGAGCAGAGCAGAGCGGACCGGACCGGAGCGGAGCGGGGCAGACACGTGTCAAGCCTGCACTTGCAGTTGCTCTGGCGACACGTGACATCTCGGCAAATTGAACATGCCCCACAATGCCGACTAGAAGAGGAAACAAAGAGTCTAACAATGCAGAAAATTGAAAAACAATCAAAAACGCAACCACAGCTAGAGGAAACCAAGGCTGTAGCTGAAGTTAAGTGCTGGCATCCTGTGCGGCAGAGCAGCAACCCCTCTAGCTCTGTTTCATCTACTGTTTGCACAGAGCGCGCGCTTCGATTCGAGCCGCTTTATTTGGCCATAATTAGCTTAATGCGCGAAGCAAACAACCAGGATATCGAGCAGGACACGGCCGTAGCACACGGCCCAGGATACTCGCTCGTCCTGCTCCTGCTGCTACTGTTGCTATGTTGCTGCTGTTGCTGCTGTCGTGCGTGTCCTTGCTGCCAAATTGCCAGGCCAATGGCAAAGTAAACAAACGTCCTGCAACGCAACAATGTCAACAGAATGCCAGAAAAAATAAGAAAATAAAAGTAATTGGCACGAAACGAATTTTGAGCACTCTATCTGATAGAGAAGTTTTGTAGTTATAACGACACACGAATAGATTAAATCATTCTATAGAATGAATTTATACATATATAAATATATATGTATATATTATTTGTAATTTAAATATTTTGACATTAAGTTCTTTTGATCCAAGTTTTCAGATTTATAGCTTCAAGAGATTATTTTTATTAACAAATAATCTTGCATAGTTCAGACATGACTTGACAGAATCTCAATTTATTTTAATCCGAAAGCTTTGCTAAATTATTGTACAATATATACATATATTTATTTAATATGATTCATCTAGAAATTTATTATCAAAGTTTGGCATTCGAAGGAATTTATGAAAATAGCTGATAAAGAGCCAAAAATAATCTTGAGCCATTTGCTCAAGTCCATGCTCCATAGAGCACATGCTATATAGTGGTTTATATAGTCGAGATACTCTGTTCGCGCTGCATTGTGAGCAGCAGGAAAAAAAATTAAAATCATGAATCCCTTAAAAGGTTCTTAATCTGCGGCTACTGTTGCTGAATTTTGTTGCTTCATTTGCTTCGCCCTCTGCCTTCTCCGTTCTGCCTTCTGCGTTCTGCTTTCATGCTGGCCACCCTCGCCCGGGTGACATTACTCATGCGCCGCGTTGCCGTCGACTGGAGTCCAAGGTGTGCGACGCTCTATCAGTCGAAGGTGAAGCGAGCTGAAAATTCGCAGCAGCGGCTGTCAATGAAGTGTCCAGCGGCTGTCAGTGGAATGAGGCATCATCATATGACCGCCAATCAGCTGCCAAATTGATTTGTTGGGGACCCAGCGTATGGCAAATTGATATTTTTATTTTCGATTTCTTTTCTTTGTTTTTGTTTCTTTTGGTTTTTTGGTGGGTATGCCAGACTGATTTATTAATATGACCGGCAGCAAATGCAACTGGTGACTGTGTAGACTTTTGACTGGTAAGTGCTAACTGCTGACCCTGTCGCGCAGACGGACAGTCGGCCAGTCGGACGGACGGACGGACGGGTCTCCAGGGGCCCTCCAGACGGCGACGACGTCAGCGCCTGTGGGTCATAAATTGAGCAAACATTTCTCTGTCGATGTCGCGTTGTTGTCGCTGTCGATTGCGTGCAATGCAATGCAAGTTTTATGGCACTCTCCGTGATAGCAGGCACAGTTCGAGGGCAAACAACAGCGCTTTATGACAGTAACAGCAACAACAACAACAACAGCAACAGCAACAACAAGGGCAAACAGTGGTCTGCCTTTGGCCATGCAACTGCAAAATATATTTCGCGAGCAAACGGGGAAAGGGCAAGGGATGCGAGGCAATAGGCAACCGGCGCAATAAGCAAAATGTAAATAATTTTTGCTGCCAACAGTAGAGAGAATATACTGAAATACGCACACACACACACACAGAGAGAAATACCTGACGCAAATAAAATAATAAATTTTATACAAAATTGACAAGCTGGCTTAGCCGCAGCCTGTTGCTGATAGCAGCCAGCACAACAGCAGAGGCGAACTGGACGCCAGCTCCATGGAATCAGTTATGGCCAATGGCAATGCGAACAGTAGCCAAATTGGTAGTTAGTGGCCGGCTTAGGCCAGGGCTGTAAAGTTAAGCACATAATTGCGAAATTAAAGACAGCTGACGCTCGGCTGTGCCACGGCCGATCGATGTTGTCGGTTCCCACGCCTCGCTGTCTGCCCTAGAGTGTTGCTTATGCTAAAATCAAAATGAAAACAATGCGCAAGAAACGTATGTTTCAATTCTAAAAACAACTACAGCCAAGTGTCTGCCCCCCGCCCCTGCTGGCAGACACTGCCTGCGCCCATCAATGCGGCTAAAAACAACAACGAATTTAAATTGAAATTATTTATTTTTGCATTTCGAAAGCGCCAGCGCGTGTCAAGGATTCACACGCACACGGGCGAAACCCCACAGCAACAACGGCCCCGAACACCTCCACTCCAGCCTCTAGCCAAGTGTGACAACAAAGCCGCCTGCCATTGCTTTTATAATTTGAAAATATAAAAATAACAAAGTGCCGTCGCGCTCGTAAGTAAGCATTCTCTGAGCTGATTTTCAAATGTCAAAGGACCAGGCGAACCACCCCTCAGTTCCACTTAGAGCAGATCGCGCAGCTCCTTCAGATGCCTTATTATTTACATTGTCTGGCTCGTTAACTGAATGCAAGCAAGCGAATCTAGTGGCTAGACTAAAATATAATATAGATTCTCAGTCTAACATTGGTTTCATATGTCGATGGTAACTGAATTAAAGATGATTTCTTGATTTGATAGTCAAGTTATATAAAAATATTATAATATGATTCTATTAATTAATCTAAATATTGTTCTTTTGGGGATCAAAAGAAATAAATAATTAATAATTATACCGAATTTTTCTATTTAGAAAAATAATTGTCTAAAATACATAAATGCATAAATATACATATGTACAAGTTTTATGTCTTTCTATGAAAAATAACAGTATCTTTATTATCACAGCTCTTGCCTTGTCAAATCAATCCAGGGTTCACTGTTTACTTTACGTAATCCCTTTATAGGTTCAATTTTTTGAGAAGGTTTGCTTAGACCTTGAGAGTTGTGATTGCTTCCCACGCCCACCAACGCCTAATCCAATGTAAATGCGGTAGTTAACTTAAAACATGATCCATAATCCAAAGACACACACAATCGTAAGCTCAGCAAACACTGCATGCTCCAACCCTGTGAGAAACTGAGCCAACACTCAACACCTGCCCACAGGCGGGCGACCAGCGTCCAGGGCCCAGAATGCATATGGAAATAGTTATTATACCAAATAAGATTGGGAAATCTTCACAGTTGTGGGTCACATTCGAACGCGTAGTATTTGCTTAGGCAAGCAGCACGGAGCCACGGTGGCATGCATCAGTGTCGGCGGCCACCTCGCAGTGCGTTGCCTTATGGAAAATGGCGTTTTGATCTGGCCAAAGCCCATGTGGCTTAAGCAGCTGAACCACTGCACTAAGTCAGTCCACATTTCTCACGTTCCGCGCACGCAGCCCCACAAACTGAGCATATGGAAATGGAACGGGGCATGGGATTTGAGATCTTCATGTGGGAAATAGATACACATATGCATACATATATAGTTAGTATCTGGCAGAGACAGAGACAGAGACGGTGTCACAGTCATAGTGACGGTGTCAGAGCTGTTGTGGTTGCGTCTGCTGTCTTCGGCTCGCTATAAATCATAAGCAAACATTTTGATATTGTAATCCCCATTTTAATTCGAGCGCATAAAAAGCCGAAAATCAAACTTTTCGACATTGGCGGCGGCCTCTCTGATGTTCGGCTGCAGCTACTTTTTTTCGCTTGTACCGAAAATTGATGGATTACTTGTGGGCCCCCTCGGTCCATCCCTTCCAGAAGCTCGACCAATTTCATGGCAGCCATTTGGCCTGATAACTGATAAGAATTCAACAAATTTATTTCGCTGCTGCTGCTTCTGCTTCTACTTCTGCTGCTGATGATGATGATGAATATCAATGGCAAATGCAGAACTCTTTCAATGTTGTTGTTATAGCTTTTTTTCATTGTTTATTTGATTTATTAATTAATTATGTACACACGGAAACTGCAAAAAAGCAAACATGTACAAACATTACGCGGCTGCTCTGTAAGAGTTTATCGGAATCGAAATACCAAAGATAAGTATCGACGATACACACACACACACACACACACACACATGTAAGTGCTTTGAATGTGTCAGCCAATGGCTGAGATCAATTTGGGCACTTTTGTTTTGTTTTGTTTCTATTTTTTTTTGCTGGCGGCAACTATTGAAAGTGTCCATATACATACATATATGTACGTATATTTATCTATTATACACAAGCATATATCTATCTATATATAAATATGTATTATTTTGCTTTTACTCTTTACGCGCTTTGTTTGATGTCCGCTTTTTGTTTTGGGTGGTGCTTGGGCGGTTGGGTGGCAGCCAGAGTTGGCTTTGATGTGGTGCCGCCTATGTTGAGCAACGCTTGCAGCCAAAGTCAGCCCATAGAGATCGTGCTTACAAAACACACTCAATGATTGATGCCCATGAGTCAATACAAGGCAAGACTCAAGAGTTGAGAGTAGGTAAAAATGAGAGAATAAACCGGTTTACTTGTTTATTTATTATAAACAAGTATGTATAATAGCCGACCATAGCGTCGAGGCCGTCCCATCTTACACTTTGTGTACGCTAGCGGGAGGGGAAGTTGGTTTTTTTTTGCCATTTTACAAAATGAGGACAGATAAAGGACAGCTGTTGCCATCATATCATCTAATAACCAAATTTTTATAATAATCAAGAAAGCATTCAAGTAGAAGGTGAATCGAAATCAGTTATTGCCTATATATTTTGATCTATTTTTGACTTTCTCATTCTGCTTACAAAATCAAGCAGAGGCAGTTCTTTCCTCTTTTGCACTGCTTCAAAGTCCAGGTAATGCAAGAGCCTAATTAAATGCGACAAGTTGAGGCCATCAATTTTCTGTTGCGTATTCATGCCCACGTTTTTTTCATTTCATTCCTTGTCTTCTTCTTGGTGTTGCCAACTCTCTAGTTAAAATGCTATCAAAACAATCCCAAACAGCTGTTCGGCTGCTGTTGAGCGCACAAATCCAATCTTGGAACGCGCCACTCGCCAGACCGCCGGACTGGGAAATGTGCAACAGCCAAAGAGGGGCACGCACCAACAATTCCATGGAAGAACGCATCCTGCGCCTGGGGAAATCTGTGCGCACTCCGGCGAGACCTTTGCGCATGTAACCACAAAATTCGTGCAGGCCACACCCCCGACGCGCAGCACTCGCTGGGCGTGGCCCTGAAGCAGCGAGTGGCGAGAGCGCAGCCAATCAGAGCGCTGCAGTGCAGCGACGAGTGAATGGGCCATGGAATGGCTGGAGATAAGGTGGCAGAGAGAGTTCGAATGTGTAAGTGTGTGTGTGTGTGTTTGTGTTGGTGCGTGTACGTGTGTGAGAAGATGATGAGGCACAGCAACAAAGGATGCTGCTGCATGAATGCTGCGGTGGAACCAGCCTCAGCCTCAGCCTCAGCCTCAGCGTCGGAATCAGCCTCAGCATCACAAATGGAAATTTCACACACACCACGTGCCGCGCATAAATTGGCCAACAATCGATGTAACTTTTGGCCACGGATGCTTCGTGTCCGCAAGATGGAAATGTCATCATATTTTCACTGGTCCTGCTACTTCCGGCGGCGTCCACGACACGATGTGTGTCTCGCTTAATTTGTTAGGCCCACCTTGCAGCCCGCGCCAGCGCCAGCTCCTGCACCAGCTAACGCTCCAGCAGTCCGAGTCCCGCTGCTGGCCTGTCGCTTTATTTTGTATTTTTTCCCAATATCTTCTCTCGTTTTTTTGCAGCTGCTCGTCCGGCATACGTATGCGACATCAGGGCACCGGGGACTTTGTTACAAGTACTTTACGGTAATGGAGGATTTTCGCTTGAGCATCTCTCTAACAAAAATTAATTTAAATCGATATGCTGCCGCAGGAGAACGTGGCTGCCACAGCCAGCAGCATCATGCCCCATGCCACTGGCGACTCCTGCAGCTGCTTGGACCGCAGTTCGTTCGAGCTGATGTCGTTCTTTTCTTTCTCCTCTTTTGCCTTCCTCTGAATTGTTGCCTTTTGCGCTTATTAATTAGTACAGCAATTTGCTTGGCTGCTGGAAGTTGATTGAACTACTACTAGATTTTGTTCCGATCGGTGGCTTCTGTACTCAAGCATTTGACTTGATGGGGATACGAGCTTTGTGGGTTTATTTTCACAGATTTTTTAGCTGGCTCTATGCAGGGCGTTGCTTCAGCTACAGAGCTGCCAATGTCAACAAGGACATGCTACGCACACTAATACAAACAAACGACGGAGACACTCATAGTCGGCAAAAGCCACTGAGCAGCTGGCACACTCATGTGTGTATGTGTGCGTATGTGTGGGTGTGTGTGCGTATAGTTTATTGACTGCTTGCGGGAAGTGCTTTTCGTAGAGATCTCTGCTAAAGAATGTAAGGCTGGCCAGCAAAGCCGTTCGCAAATCCTGAAAATTGACTTCGCTGGCAGGCGGGCAGGAAATCAATGCCGCCATTTTGCGAAAGAGTTGCCCACTTCGGCAAAGGAAATGGGCAGAGCGGGCGAGCTAAGAGGGAAACGAGGCAGAGGCCCCGGCCCTCGTCTCCAGCTCCAGCTCCAGACTCCCACTCCAACGTCGCGCACGTCTCATAAGGCATACAAAATTAGTTCAGAACGCAGCGACGCCATGGGATGGATGGGAAGAAATAGGGGCAACATTTGCAGGCAGCGACATCTTCGGCGCTCCCTACGCACCATCGTATTTCATTTCGTCATGTTTCGGGATTAGGCCGGATTAGTTGGCGACTGAGCAATGGCTCTGAACTTTGCAACGACTGCTGTGAACTTTTTGGTAGTTGCTTAAAAAGGGAAATGTGACAACAACAAGGGCGCGGACGTGAATGAGGATGCGAATGTGCATGTAGCTACATTTCTCTATGTGAGACCGTGTGTATGTGTATGAGTGTGTTTGTGTGCGTGTGTGTGTTTGCGTTAGGTGTAGATTTGTGGCACTTTTGGCCGCCTCCGAATGCTTTGCATATCAATTTTGTGTGCGCGTGCGACTTCACGAATGCTGAGCATTAAGTCTTGTTGTTCGGCCATCAAAGGATACAAGACTTTCAGACACTTGACAGATTACACTCAAAGAAATGCAATAAAAGCCAAGAAAAAGAAGCCAAAATTATAAAAGTGTTTTTTTTTTTTTTGTAATTTCTGAAAATACCTTCTCCTCGAATGTTGTACAACAGTTAGCCGTAGCGCACATAATTTACGGCACGTAGCCCTTATGTGGAGCTCCGCCATTTTGTTCGGAAACATTCCAATTACCCGATAACACACAACTATGTTAAAGCCCCTTTTTGCGCATTGGCCCGGTCCCGGCAGCTATCAAGCAGGCAAGTCGAAAGTCTAATTTTGTTTGGTTTCATTTTTTTTTCTCTCTCTTATAATTGAAATGTGCCTGGGTAAATCCCACAACGCTGCGCCCCAAAATAGATATCATGTCATCAATAGAAAAGTGGCCTCTGCCATTTGCTATTTGGCATTTGCCATTTGGCATTTGCCCTGCATCGGTTATTGATGATAAAAATGGGCTTTGGTTAGACCAAATTGTAGTCTGCGTCCTGCAGTGACGCAAATGTAATTACAGGACAACAGAACATCAAACCGAAATTCATTTAACCCTTTTGGTCGCAGGTTATCAACATAAAACAGAGCCACATTCACTGACAGGTGTTATTCACCGGGGGGTTTTCCGATCGAATGGGAAGTCATTTTCCATATCATTGCGTTCATAAATGGGTTATGATATTGCTAGAGTACTGACATACGCGAGTACTTCAGCCTCTGCCCTGGCACTAGACGCTACACCAAGTGCGCTGCTCGACCAAAACTAATCAAAAATAGTTTCGTTCTTTTATATAACTTCAAAGTGCATTTGCCGCCTGCCAACTCGACAAAGTCTGATTGCTGAAATGGACGATTTTTGGAGAGCGTTTACTTGTAGAGATTACAAAGTTGCACTTCCATCTATCTGGCTGTCAAAGCTCTAATCTAATAAAGTTACTCGAATGCTCTCTCAATACCTCGAATGTAACTTACCTATATTATCTAAAAGATATTTAAGCATAAATCAAATTGATTTGGTTCCGAGAGTAAGAGAGATAGAGAGAGAGAAATTGGGTTATTCAAGTAAAAGATTAATAACAATAAATAATATAATCTTCCCGCACTTCCGATTGACACTAAAAGAAAAACATTTTGTCTGGTTAGATCCGTCTGCTAATACCCCATTTCGAGTCACGCTGCATAAAAACCAAAAGAATAAGGAAAGCAAAAAAACAAACACTCCAAGAGGCAAATGCGAAATAAAAACCAAAATTATGAACTGCACAAAAGCTGTTGTGAATTTTAATAAATTTCGTTTGTTCCAAGCATTTTGGCAAAAAGTATCTGCCAACTGCGCCGGAGTGAGCAAATCAAACCGGGACCGGGAATCCGATGGGGGAAGGCGGAATGCGGAATGCGGAATGGATAGGGGTGGCAAAGTCAGGAGGAAGCACACAGAT
Source organism: Drosophila navojoa (assembly GCF_001654015.2). The sequence continues at coordinate 1,034,298 of NW_022045874.1, read as the reverse complement.
CCAGGCAGCGGGTATACGTCAAAAAGAACAGTTATTTATTTATTTGTGCACAATCGAGAGCACAACAAGAGCAAGGCAAAGGCAGGCTGGGCGGAGCGGGACGGGGCGGGGCGGGTGCGGACACAGAGCCAGAGTCGAGGGGCGCGCACAGTAGCGCCTCAAGCGACAAGAAGCAGAGCCAACAATGGCGGCTAACGGAGAATAATGGGATAACAAAACGCCCTTGACACCCAGTAAAAAGACAGCCAGCCCTCAAAAGTGTACGATAGAAGTAGCCTTATTATTATGAACATTGTGGAATCGGGCTAGGGCTAGAGCTAGGGCTCGGGCTCGGGCTCGGTCTCGGTCAGGGCACGTAGCAAACGGCAGCGGTAACGGTTTCGGTTGCCCTCAGCAGCGGGGGCGCTCCAACAGAAGCGGGCACAAAGGACCCACAAAGTACGAATACAAATCAAACCCTTGAGAGCGCCTCACAACAGCAGCCAAATAATAAACAGAAGCAGTTCCCAGCAGCTAGTATTGTTTGGATTGTGGACCGGAGCGGGGGGAGCTGGGGGCTTAAAGAGGGCGACAGCAGGCGGAGAGGTGCGCGCGCGCAGGGAGGCTGAAGCCGTGGCACACGCAGAAGCCAAAAGAGAAACGGCAACAGAACTGGAGCAATGGCGCTCTGTAAACATTTGTGCGAGCTGCTGCTGCTGCTGGGGTGAAGGCGAGAGAGAGAGCGAGAGAGAAAGAGAGACGGCGAGCAAGCGAACACGCGAGCATGAGCAAGGGCGACGCAGCGGTGGCAAGAGAGTGAGTGAGTGAGTGAATGAGTGTGTGAGTGTATGACTGTGCGTGTGTGTGTGTGTGCGTACGCGATAAACGGCCAGTGGCAACGGCATTTGGGGTGTGTCTTGGCTGCGTGCACAGTTCATTGGCTCTCGCTCACACCCGTCGGCTGCTATGGCACTCGCTACTCGCCGGCATGTGCGCGCTCTCTCGCACCCGCGTCGTAGTTGGGCCCGTGGACAGATAAGATACGGATAGCGTCAGGCCTGGCCATGTGAATGCGAGGCGTTCGCGTTGCGTGCGAGTTAGTTGGTAAAATCAAATTCCGCTATTCAGTTGCCGTTCGCCCGTCAGTCGTCGCCGCTGCTTAACGTTCGTTTGTCGTGACTCTGGCAGCTACTCGCTGAGTGCGCGCCGTACTCGCTGCTGTCGTGTGTTTGTGTGTGTGTGTGTGCGTTTACCGTTTGTTACCATCGCTGCAAGTTGCAGGCCAACAGGCGAGCTGCTCGACACCCAACCCACCCCCCAGCCCACAGCAACAACTGCCGCTGCCGTCACGCACTCGCTGCTTCTGCTGCTGCTGCCGCTGCCGTCGCTGCGACATATCCAACAGATACTTTTGCGTGTGCTTTCGAATTCGTTTTCAATTCAGCCACGTCCTGTTACGGGTGCAGACGCGTTGTGTTTCCGTTTTGTGTGTGCTTCCGTGCCAGCCAATCAAACATTTGAGCTACTCCATATACTTACCCTAATTACGCGCTGGATTAAATTATTAAAACACTAAAGCCGACGCGGATTTAGAATCAACAGCCGAATATACCGACCACCGGCCACAGCCACGACACCGCCTGATTATTTCTCTCTGTGCGTGTGTGTGTGTGCTAAAAAGCACCGCAATTGCGTTTGGTGTGTGCGTGTGTGTCTACGTATCTGTGTGTACATGTGTATATGTGTGTGTTGTTGTCTGTGAGGCTATAACAGCAACGAGCTGGCATCAAAGTCGCATTAAAAACATATCCATGAGTTACTTAAAATTAATCACTAACATAATCACTGTGATTTTTATTTGAACCTGAGCTGCCGTCTCGCTCACACGCGTGTGTAACAACATCAACAACAACACCAACAACAATAACAAACGATGCCAAATTGTGTGCAAACTATAAAAAGCGCTTTAAATGTTTTAGCTCTTGATTAGCCATCGAAAGTCATCGAAAATATAAACACAACACACAAATCTGTTGCAATCACAGCAACAACAGCAACAACAACGACAACAACAACAACAACAACAATAGCAACAATAATAATAAAAGCGCAGAGAAATTTTGGTATCTCATTTATCAATAAATTCCCGACAGTTTCTCAAAGATTCCAAAAGATTTATAGCCGACGCAACCCACGCGACAGTTCGTTCCCGTTCATAGGGAATTTTCTTGATTTTCGCGTCAGTCAACTAATGAAATTCAAATGAAAGCAATTTGATTTATTGCAAAGTGCACAACATTTGGCCCACATTCATTCAAGTGCTAAACTCTAAACTAACAAACCAAACAAAGACGAAAGTTCAAACCCAAATCGTAATCGAAATCGTATTCGGAACAGTGGATCATTTCCAGCAGTCAAATCGACGGCGCTAGCAAGTGGATTAACTTGAATTCCTTTCTACATAACGAGAGGTGAGCTATTCTCGAAAAAGTCAACCAATAAAACAAATATTATACTTTATGATTGGATCTTATAAATAGATAAAAGAGATTTTTCATAAAGCACAGAGAGATGATGTTTATGTCTATTTAAGATATTTATTGCGAGATTACTTGAATAATTTCTTTAAAAATATGATTTCGAATGAATCCAATATAATAATTCTATAATTCTATTACTATAAAATATATATACTATATTCAGTATTTTTTCAAGAATCTAAAATGTATGTTAATGATAGAGAAATTCTGTACAGAAATTGTAAACAATTCTTAACACTGTTTGATCATTCATAGAGAGGCAAAGGCCCTGACTGCTTGATAAAATAACAATGCCAAAAGCTCCCGAAAATAAACCTAAGTCCTAAAGCCGGTTATAAGAAAACTTGTTGGACTAGAGCTTAGTGAGCTGCACTCTCACGCCAAGCATAAATCAACTCATAATTGTCAGACAGTGCAACCATAAACTGTCTCACATTCACTCTGTAAGGGGGCCTGGGCACTGAAACTGTGAGCTAAGACGCTAACTGCCATTGACGTCACTTGAACAATTAAATGCGAATTTGTTATTATAATTTCGCTTTTTTTTTTTTTTATTATTATTATTTTGTCTATTTGAATTTCGTTTGGTATGGAAAAACCCGAAGTGTACAAACAGAGATATTCAAAGAGGGAGCCGTGTTGAAATTAAATTGAAATACATTTATATAATTAAATAGAAATGCCCTTGGCAGAGCACAGAATATAGAATCTTGGCACCTACGGCTATAACTATTTGCTATTTGCTCTGCCAGCGACCGATAACAAAACCGGTGCAGAGGGCAGCTGAACCGCTGCCGCATAGAAGCTGCGGCAGTCGGCGGTGCCGCGAGGCGAAGAAGCGACAAAGAGTGGGGAGAGCAGCGCCAAAAGCTGCGGCAATAAAGTGGCATAAAATAATTTCGGGCATTCTGTTGCCTTAGAAAATCATTATGTAAATAAATTCTCACTTCTGAAATAAAATGACTTGACAAAAAGGAAAATTAAACAAAATATATTCCACACAAAAAAAAATGAAGAAAAAGCAAACAGAAAATAATATTTATATGCAGTGCGGCATATAAATATGCCACAAATGATGCCGCACGAATTGACAACAATTTTTCAATGGCCCCGCCTCATGACAACAATGCCAAATGCAAAACTTTTCATCTCCAGCGACACGTCAAACAAAACAACAAAAACAAATCAAATCAAAAAAAAAAAAAAAAAAATTAAGGCAAAAATTGCGTGTGGCCATAAATAAGCAAAGCGCTGTGGCACATGGCTATATAAATCTGTTTAATGTGAAATTATGTTTATTATTGTTATTAAAACAACCGCAAGGCAATTTAATATTACAGCCGCACTAATCCACTGGGGATCAAGTGCAGATCAAGCGGCATTATCAAGTATAAATTTTCAATTTGAGGCAAAACTGAAATCGAAATCGAAAGTGACAAATCAAATTGAAATTTAATAAATTTGTTCGAAAAGAACAAAAAAAAAATTGAAAGAACATTCAGCATAATTTAAGGCAGGCGCTGACAAATAAATATGGCAAATAAATATTTGATTACATTAGATGTCTCCTGTGTCATGGAGATTTACGACTGGAAAGTTAAGAATTCTGTTTAATGTTTCATATATAATTTTTTTTATTTTTTATTTCGCTGCTGCCGTATAATTTATGAAATTTTTTACAACTATTTAGTTTATTTTTCTTTCTATTTCTTCTCGTTTTTTTTTTTCTTCTTTTTTTTAATGCTTTTATTTTTGTTATGATTGAGATTAGATAAGAATTTATTGCAACGCGCGCTTTGTTTGGCTTCGTTGATAGCGCAGAAATGTGCCAGCCGCGATCAGAATTGAGCGAAACGCGAATCGTGAATCGTGAATCGAGTCTACCTGGGGCCAACTAGTTTACCGGGAATAGTTCCAGTAATTGGCCACAACTAATTGATTTACGAACATTTCTGTCTATTTTTATACCGCTGTCAGTGATTCGCTGCTGTTTCTTTTTTTTTTTTTAAGTTTCTTATTTATTCAAAAAGAATTTTTTAGGAGCTACGTCTCAGTTTATAGCCCACCCGCCTCGGTTGCCAAATTCAACACGGCGTCTGTGCGGCTGCAGCAGTAATAAAAATAAAAAACACAAAGCGAAAGAAAAAATTCACAGAAATGTAAATATTGTTACATTGATAAGCAGCAGCTTGTTATCTTTGCAAGCTCTCCGCCGCTCCCGCTCTCCTCTGATAAGAACGTGTAGGTGTAGGAATCTCTGCCGTCCATGTAGTGGCCCGCGTTGTCAACTTAGATCGCAGACGTCTCGGTGAGCGCGGCAGGCGCGGCACCCGCCACTGGGAAACCACAACGATTTACGATTGCCCCAACGCCACATCGCATGGTCCGGGCCACAGCCAGTCGCTTGGTTACAGGGCACAGCATCGGGAACGGCATGGGCATCGACATCGGCAGCTCTAGGCTGAGATGTTGGCGGTGCTGATGTGGTATTAACCCCTTGACGTCTTTGGTGTTAAGTTGCCGTTGCCTGGTGTTTGGGTTAAGCTCACTGTTTGCCTCGATGTGATAAAAAAACAGAAAGCGCTTTGCCAGGTAGCCGTAGCCCAAGATACAGGCACAACTACATATATAGATGTAAATATAGATACAGATACAGAGACAGAGGCAGAAGCAGATATAGATACATAAAGATAGAGCTGGAGCGAAAGTAATTGCGATAATGAATACAATTAAAATAAATTGAATGCCAGCCAGCTAACACTTGTTGTATTGTGGTCTTTTGTGATTGCAGCATCGCAGCGCGCTTCGCAGCCGCCGCAGAGCTCAGGAACAGCTGCAATTTGGATCTGCTTTCGCCACAGTTGGAAGATACCGGCCTCAAGACGACGACATTCTTGCAACACTTTAAGGACGTCGTCACGACGAAGTTCAACGGCAGGGATCATCATTTGCCGCCACTGCATCCCGCGCATCCAGCGCACCAGCAGTCCGCGCTGCATCATCACCATCAGCCGCACCAGGCTGTCGCCCAGAGCTTTTCCACCATTTTTCCGACATATTTAGGCATGGACCGCGCCGGTGCCGGCGGCTGTGGTGCTGCTGGCGGCGGCCTGGGCGTCGTCACCAGCTCGGCCACCGCCCTCGGCCCGGGCGGCATTGCGGGCGGCGGCGGTGGCGGCGGCCTGGTCAGCGGTGCGCTCAACGGCCTGGAGGCCATGTCCGCCGAATCGACTGGCCTCTGCCTGCAGGACTTGGTCAGCGCGGGCACCGCCAATGGCGCCGGCTCGGCGGGCTCGGCGGAGAGCGCCACCACCACAAGCACAGCGCTGAGCAGTGGCAGCTCCACGGTCAACGGTGGCGGCAGCAGCGCCTCCGGCGCCGAGCATCTGCACAGCCATCACAGTCTCCACGACTCCAGCTCCTCGGTCAGCATCTCACCCGCCATCTCGAGCCTGATGCCCATCAGCAGTCTCAGTCACTTGCATCACACGGCCGCCGGTCAGGATCTGGTCGGCAGCTATCCGCAGCATCCGCATCATGCCGTTGTGCCGCCGCACACACCGAAGCACGAGCCGCTCGAGAAACTCAGAAGTAAGTACCGAATAGATGCGATCCCCATCATTTTGCTACAGTTTATGGGGCCAGCTGGGCAGGGCCTCGCCGCCCCATGTCAATTTCTTGGACAATTTGTTCTTCAATTTATTTGTCGGAAAATTGGGGGACTAGTCAACCGCTCGCTGAGCATCTAACAAATTTTCAAGTAATTAATGCGGCCATATTTCACACAGCGTCGCAGTTATGCGGTGCGTATGCGTGATATTCTCGATGAAGCTTCAAATGTATATATAAATATACATACGCCTATGCATGTGTGGCTATGTGTGGATGTGTGGGTGTTTGTGTATGTGTGTGTGTGTGAGTGCTGCATATTGTTGGTCGCATCTTCAACAAGTGTCACCATTCACATACTCGTATTCATTGCGTACTTTTGCAACTGTCAGCAACAGCTGTCGGCATTTCAATATTCATCCGCTATGGCAATCATTCACGCTCTCAATACTCTTGTACTTCATCATTCATGCGATGCTCGTAAATTTCTAAACAATGTGCAAAAATTCCTGCTGGCCACTTGTCGACTCCAACCAACCTCTGCCACAGCGCCGCTGTAATTCTGTGACAACATCCACGCCTCATGCATATTCATAATCATTGTGTAATCATTAGCGCATAATCTTCATAAAAGCGTAACAAAGGCGAACGACAACAACAAAATGCATGAAAAAATGGGAAATAATATGGAAGAAGAAGAAGAGCTAAACAAATTTCACTTTTGCTGCGCATGTCACGGCTAATTGAGCACCCTTCTGGCGTAGTGCCGAAGGCAACACTGTTCCCATTTCCCATTCCCATTCCCATTCTCGTTCCCAATTCCATTTGTCTGTTCGTTCTATGATGCTGCGAAGTCAGCTTCGAGGGTCGTTCGATGGCTGGAAATTTGATATGTGTATTGTAGTCAAGTGTTTGTTGTTCCGTTTAGGCTAATTGTTATGGGAGTTTGGAAGCGGAAAGACATGCAATATGTTGCTTAGGTGAATGCTTCAGATGATCTCTCAATTGCATTGAATAAGTAACGAGATTGAGTTTGAGAAGTGTTTTAATATTACAGAAACTAATAAGCTGAATAAGTTTATTAAATGTAAAATATTAACCTTTAACTAGGTAAAATCTTAATCTTGGTTTAATTAGGCATCTCAGTTCCGCATTTAAAAGATATCTCTGATCTACAACTGACTTTCAAATACCAATACTCAAATTTTTCTAGTTAAAATATTAATTATTATACGAGGCTTAATTTCTATTTCTTATAACATATCAGATAATAATGAAATAATATCCAAATTATTCTGAACAATTTATTAGCTTCAATCAAACTGAACTAAATGTTCCTTATTGATCAATATATTAGTAATATAAAGACTTAAATCTAATCAAAAGTGTATCGTAAATGTTGATCTATGTACATGCATATATGCATTCCATTTCTTTAATCCAAAACTACCTCAGAGAGTTTTTCCCTTTCGGCATGGCATCTATGAATGCAACGAATTTGTTTAAGCATCGCATAAGAATTTGTCTGACTTAGCCGAGAGATTTGTTAGCTGTCCCCTTTGAACCGTTGCCCTAAGCACCTGCCTCTGCCGGGTTAACAGCCTCGCAAACTTTGCACTCTGCAGCTAACCAGTAGTACAGTGGGCGGGGCACATGGCGGTTGGCATTGCGGTCGCAGCTGCCTGGCCATTTATTTGCGTGCCAAAACAATTTAACACAAAAATTGTGCGCATTTAAAATATGCACGAGTGCAGTTATCCTTTGACATGCACACCAGGACACACACAGAGAGAGAGAGAGAGAGAGAGAGACACACAGACAGTTGGAGCTGCAGGTGCGGACGATGTTGGCAACAAATTTCAGTCTGTTGCTATTGTTGTTGTCGTTATTGTTTACGCTCTTGTTTAAATAATGGTCGGACAACGTGCCCGCTGCCTGCTGGACCGTTGCACACTGCAATTGCCATTGGATTTTCAATTATTGGCCAATTTAATGGTTAGCTCTGCTTGCCACACCTCTTCGTCTTCCTCCACAGCCACCTACACAGACATTTTTTTTTTTAACTTAAGTTCCATTTGCGCAAGTATTTCTATGTGTGTGCAAGCGTTTGTATTTGTTTTGCTTTTATTATTGCAGTTTTTTATGAGCCCAGCAGACACGCACACACACACAGTCAGTCGCACCTTTTGAATTCGTTTTAGTTGCTTGTTTTTCTATATCATATTTTAAATATATTTTTATGGCTTCTGTGCGTGTTTTTATTTGAAATTTTGCGCTCAAAGGATTTCAAGTTCACGTACAGTAATTTCTACCCCAAGTTTTATACACTTTTATTATTATTATTGTATATGTGTGTATGCGAGATGCAGCGTGTAAAACAATAAAAAGTTAATGCTTTTTAATACCCCGGACTACAACTCTTTAATGTCGCTGCTGAACGACTGGCAGCTGGCCATGTTTGTCTAGCGAGCTGAATTATGTTGTCAACAGCTGCCAGCGCGAATGCTCAAGAGCTTTGGCTCTATATCTCTCACTACCTCTCTCTCTGCTAACTAGAGCCGATTGGGCTCATTTTTTATGAAATGGGACCCGAATCGCATCATGATCCTGCGACCTTGCTCGCTCACTTCCAACGGCAATTAGACACTTATCTGGTCACAAATATCACCAACAAAAAATAAACCAAATTAAATGAGCTCTACTTATTTGAGCAGAGCAAAGACAAAGAAAGCACACACAACAAACCAAAATCAGAGCAGTTTACATTTTGGCTGCTATGCAAATAGTACAACATTAAACTACACCTTTATTGTTGTTGTTGTTTATTGTTTATTATTACGAGCGAGTCTCAGTTCGAGTCCGAGTCCTTTGCGTGTTTGCCAAGTTGTTACAGAAACATAGATATGGTAGAGCTAGCTAGTATTTGCCTACGACAATGTTTGCCGTTTGTAGCCCTTGATAAAATATGAAATTGCCGGCTGTATCTAAGTGTAGCTCTAGCTATGCTTCTATCTGTATCTGTATCTGTATCTCTAACTGTGGCTCAGAGTGCGAGAATTTTCTGCTCGACTTTTCTGATGAAATCTTGTTATCTAATGTGCCTGCTGTTCATATATGCATGTATATTGTAGCATACATGCACACATACACACACACAGAGCATTTCACTTAAGTCTGTGTTGTTGTTTTAATGGTTGTTTATTTGGCCAGTGCCTGGCATAAAGTGTTAATGGCACGTGCAGCTCCAGATTCGGCATTGCGCCTACAAACATAAGCAAGCCGTCTCCGAGTTTATTCAAGGCTTTTATAAATTGCAGTCGAAATAGAAGTCTTTAATGTGAGAGTGATTCGAAAGGTAGATTTAGATATTTAGAAACTATTCTGAAAGAAAATATCAGCTGGGCAAGTATACAAAATATATCTATAAGTATAGCGGGAAAATTTTTAATGTAGAGCAGAATATTTAAACTATAAAATGTGGTTTGCAACATGGCTCAAAGTTTTACCCACCTCAATCAGTCTACAGAGGGAAATATTAAAGGATGAGATTCCCATATACACAAATATTAAAATGTGTATCAAAAAATCGTAGCATAAACCATAGCTTTAGAGTAATGTTAAAGATATTCTAGGAAACCATTTTTGTCACCTATCCACCCATAAAGTTCACGGCTTCATTTATAAAGAGCCCAATAATGGAGCTAAGCTGAAATGTCTGCGAGTGCGACAGAGCGCATATGCGAGGCGGCTACAGATACAGATACAGATACATAACTTCAGTTGGCTCAAGGATGTGCGGCCTGTGGTGCTACTTTAAATTCAACGTGTGGCATGTGGCATGTGGCATGTCTCAAAATTTCTTTATGAATATAAATACGTTTTATCGATTTTTTTTTTTACTCGCCAGCCATTTTGTAATTTGTATCTTTAAGGCTGTGGCGGCTGTTGCTGCTGCTGTTGCTGCTGGCACTTTAAGCAATTTTCATCATCAGTGCATTTCCTCGGGCAAATCTCTGGAAAATTGCGCACATATGTCAGAGAACTCAATTGGCAAGGCAAAAACAAAGATCGCTGTGCAATTGCCAAGCAAACACCCCATAAATTGTGGACGACCGCACCAATGATAATCACCCATTGGTGACGCCCACTTCTAGTTTTTGCCAGCTCCAGCTGGAGTGCTGCGAGCAGTAAGGACAGGACAGCAAAAACTGCCCATATATCAATCCTGGCGCACAGACCTAGACATGTGGCTGCTCTGTCTTACTGTCTCTCTCTCTCTCTCTCTCTCTCTGTCTCTCTCTCTGTCTCTCGCTCTCTCTTTGTCAGATGGCACTGATTTCGTTTATATAAATTATAATGTCATTATGGCAACGAAGCAACTCCCCCACTTGGCTTGGCTGTGTCCGCCCCCCCTCTTGCATCTCCGGCGATAGCCACAACTCGACCACGAGCGCAATTACGGCGCAGCTCACTGGAAAACTTCGCTGCGAAAGTTTGGGTTACGATTACGGGCTCTCTTTGGTACTCCACAGCCGCCTCTTTCTCATTATCCGTATCGTGCAATTTCGTAAAAATGTCGCATTAGAGATTATCTGAGGCAACAAACTTGCACGGACTGGCCAGGCAATGCCCAGACTTCTGGCTGGGCGAACGGGCAAACAGTCGGGCAGATGGGCAGCTGGGCAAATGACCGAACGGCATCAACGGGAGCCAAAATTTGAGCTGACAGTCGAGAAAATTACGGAAAAAGGCATTGCAGTGGAAAACTACAACGGAACTCGAGGCCAGCATAGTGAAGCGGAGCAACGACAGTTGCTATTGGGGTCTGCATGTCTTATCCTTATCTGCAGGACGTCGGCTAATGAGCTCGCCGGACTGCTCGACTGCTCGACTGCCCGACTGCCTGACTAGCTGACTGGCTGACTGGTTTTGGCTGGCATGTCTGGCCGGGATTCGTTGGGCTTGGACTTTGGGGCCATGTCAATGATATTGCAGTGATTTTTATGTGTGTGTGTGTGTGTGTGTGTGTGAGTGTGCGCTCCAGCCAAGTCCGGCCAAGCTCATTATATGGCCATAACGTATGTCCTTCCCGTCCCACGCTCCCCCCACGTACGGCCATTGTCATTGTCTGGCTTGCACAAAAGCAACTATAAAGGATTAACTTTGTGGATTGTTGTGATACACCCGTGCTTGGCCTCAGGCTCGTAGAAAAATTAAGTTTTACCCCTCGAACTTAATTTTTACAGCATTTTCGGCTAATTTCGAATGGGGGACTCTCACATTTCGATCTCAGTGACATCTCGGCGCACAGAAGACAATATGAACATATGGCCCGCAAGAAACTGTCGCATATTAACACTTTCTGTGTTTGCCCCGAGCAAATGTAGCATGAAATTGGAAAAATATATAGATATATATTTATACACATATATATGTTTATATCTGGTATATTTATGTGGCGAACAACCGCAGCGTTTAACCCTTTTCTAACCTCCCTGCAGCCGAGTGGTTTAATTTTGGGAGAACAATGAAAGCAACTAACTTGTCAAAACAGAAGCCGAAGCAGCAGCAAACCGTAGGAAAAAAGGGACCAATGCTCTGACCAAAGGATTCCAATTCCGATTACTGCTTAGAGCTGTATCTGTGTTTGCTATAAATGCATATATATATATATATGTGTGTGTGTGTGTGTGTTTGCTTGCGCATCCCAATTCAACTGTCACATTAATCGTTTGTTTTTGGTCACAAAATGCTACAAGTAAACGTTGGCATTTTTCTTCCTCTTTCTTTTTTTGTTTTTTTTTTAGTTTCGTTGGGTTGTGCTTGGTGTCAAAGGACGCGCTCTCGGGGCGTACGTTTTGTCCAGCTTCCCATATATAGAAATGTATACGGCCGGGCCAGGGCTGGTTGCCTTTTGTGTGCACGATTGTTTGTTTGTTTTGGTCTTGGTTTGGGTCCTCCGCATCCTGCGCCTGGGCTGTGACAGTGCTCGGGCTGGATAATTTATAGCTGCCTGGCTCGCTCTGGCGACGGCTGCCTTGCCGTGTCGTGTGTCAAAGTTTTTGTGGAAACGGGTGTGTGGAAAATGTTTATGAATGAATGCGACAAATGGCCAAATGTGCAGGATAGAAAAATCAAAATCATTGCTTAGGCAAACATTTATTTCTCGTTTTTCTGCACGATCATATTTGCGGCATGATTAATAGTTGCGCCCTCTGCTAGGGGTGTGTATTGACTTTTGTATTGCCATTATTTTTAGGGCTTGGCCCAGCAATTCGCTCATTTGTTTGCTTAAACGCCTCTGCAAAATGGCCGACAATAATAATATGGCTAAAGACACTGACACTGACGCCGAGACTAAGGCTGACACTTGTTGTCACAGCGCACCACTGTTGACATGGCTAAAATGTTCAGGCAACGCCCACCAGGCAGGCACACTTGCTTAGCTATTCCTATTGACACTTGCCACTCACAGATGCCGCGAACCTTGAAAAACATTGTAAATTCTCGCAACAACTGCGCCAACAAAATGTCAACGCCAACTGACAGACGACAACTATTTCCATTTGAGATGAAAAGACAGAATATATAAAAACAAAAATCTGAATTCAAATTAGTCGGAAAATTAGGAAAATTTGTACGAAATATTTAAACAAATAAAAATCGCTGCGGTACGTGCTTTTCTCTGCGTTTTTTAGAGCGCATCGTTAAGAAAATATTTTTATATTTCCCATCCAGTGGAGAGGCTAGGGGGCGTACGGCACAGATGACGTTGGCGACCCATTTCACGGCACATGCTCAGGTTGAAATCGGGCACAACAAGAACAAGAGCCAAATAGAACAACAACAATACTACAACAGCGGCTATTAAGAAGCATTTCGGTATTTAAGGGGCGATCGGATCATTAAAAAACTTGCTACAAAAAAAACAACGACTGCATATGATACAGACATTGAGTAATCAGGAAATATATAGTTCCAAAATAAATATATACATACATATACTTCAGTCTATGAGATGTTTTATATTTAGCAGTCTGTGAACTTGAGATTGTAGAGGACTTGAAAACCAGTCTCCAAATTTAAGTGATTGTGCAGTAAAAGATATTTCATAAAAAGAGTTTTAAGTAGGCGTAGACGTATATACCCTTTGAAGATCTTAATTCTTCCGAAAATGTCATACTGAATGTTTTGATTTAAGTAAAACTGTAATCCCTCTATTATTCTTAATAAAATATAGCGAATAATAGAAATAATCTGCTTATCACTGCATGCTCGCAAGGGAATACAATTCAAATCCCAGCCATGATTTGCTAAAAATATAAATTAATTGAAAGACAAACACATTATGGATAACTGAATGTCTGCCCTATAGTGTGCGATTGTGAAGAGCATAAATTAAAGAAAATACCAAGTAATTAATTGAGCTGCACACACTTGCCGAATTGAGAGAGATAGAGATAGAGAGAGAGAGTAGAGCCCTTAGGATCCGGAACATTAATGTTACCCCCAAGTACTCTCCGGGTTTCACACCAGCCTCGAGCTAATTGTTTCACAAAAATGTCGCAGCGGGTGTTTGCAGTCAGTCAGGCAGCCTGGCAGGCTCTTTAAAAACCACATAAAACTGACAACATGTGAAAAGGCCATAAATTAGGCAACGAGCTGCCGAAGGAAGTCCATAAGATTTAGTTGGCGATGGCCAGGAAGTCGGGACCTCGGCCATATGGGCACACACCTCAAGGTGCGCAGACCCCAAAAACCGAATATCAATTGTCTGGCCATAAATCTGCATTTCGGTGAAGATGTCAAAGGCTGACTAATTAATATGAAATTCAGCGTGACTAACTGCAATAATTACAGCAATTATGTATTATAGGGTAGCCCGCTAGCACGGCTCATTTGAGTTCGATTTATGAAGCAAGACTCGCCTTAATAGCTTTATCCCGCTCTTATGCAAACATACATATATAACGGGCAAAGGAGGCCCTGTGGCCTTAAGTTTTCATAATGCTCGCTCCTTGGAGCAATTAACTAACGCACAAAGTCCTGGCTCTCAGCCGAGAAGACCAGACACTCGGGCACTTAATCGAGCTAACCAAAAGCCCATTTAAAACTGTTCCACTGCCGGCCGGGCCATAAATCCCTTTATGGCGCTTTCAGGAGGCACATCTTGTGCGAAACACTATTCCCTTGAATGCCTTTAAACCGTTATGTTAAAACATTAATTTTTTGTATATTTCTGTGCCCTTTGCTGGTTTATTCTTTTCAGTTTGGGCCGAAACCGGTGATTTTCGTGATAGTCATAGCTCCATGACCGCCGTAGCAAATAGTTTGGATAGCACACACCTAAATAACTTTCAAACTTCGTCATCGTCAAGCCTAGCGAATCGAAGTCGGGATCGCAAAGATGGTAAGTAGACAGCAATTGATTAAGACAATCTATGCGATATGAGAAGTTTTATGAGCTTATATAAGCAATTCAACAATCCTCCAATCTCCACCAGACTTTAGCTAGAGCACCTGGACTCCGAACTTTTCAATAGCTATTGAACGAGAGAGATTAGTCAGATTATCAATTTTAACTCAGATCACTAAAATTAGATTCGGTGAGCAATCTCTCGTGCTAATCGTATGACGCTCGGCCGAACTACCCGTGGAACTGTGGAGTGACTGCGCCGAGTGACTGCTTATTGATTTTATACGTGCGAGTGTTAATCGATAAGAAACATAATTTATAATAATTTTCGAAAGCATGGCCAATGGGTGGCACGTTATAATTGTGATTGGGGCGGTGGATAGGAGCTGCGACAGGGGCTGGGGGAGTTGGGGTGTGCTGGTTGAGTTGATTCTTGGCCTTTGTCGGCGAAAATTTACTCACTCGCGTCCGTTTAGTTTTCGATTAGACTGCATTGATTTGCGACTTGATGACGACGTTGTCGAGCCACCGAAACTGATATTTCATATGAGCAGTCATTTAGTTTATTTGCTTAAGTTTCGGTGCTCGGCAGCGACAACAACAACAACAACAACAGCAATAGCAACAATAGCGACAACAAAGGGAGAGCATACCGCCATGATCGATGACATGCTCGGAACACACATTAACGGGTTGTAAATCTGGTAGCAGCCCAAAACTAGGCTAGCTTTGCCGGCGGCCCCCGTTTGAAGTGACTGGCGCACGGCGCGAAAGTGGAAGTGGGCTGTGAAGAGGGCTAGCTGGAGTTGGCATTGGAGTTGCAGTTGGGGTGTGCTCGATTGGGGGCTTGGCGTCACTTAAAGGTTGCATGGCAATTAGTAACGGCAGCGAGACGCACTTCAAAAACTAACTGACTTCTAGATATACTAGATATAGTTATTCATGCAAATATTTCTTTTTATAGGCAATCGCAGCGTCAATGAGACCACAATTAAAACGGAGAACATATCAAATTCTGGACACGATGAGCCGATGACAACCAGCGCCGATGAGCCAAAGAACGATAAGAAGAACAAACGGCAGCGGCGACAGCGCACCCATTTCACCTCCCAGCAGCTGCAGGAGCTGGAGCATACGTTCAGCCGTAACCGCTATCCGGACATGTCGACGCGCGAGGAGATCGCCATGTGGACCAATCTAACCGAGGCCAGAGTTCGGGTGAGTAATTCAATTCCCATTTCATATTAATTGCACAATCAAAGCCGCAAATTGTAAACAGCAATTGTGTGTGTGTGTGTGTGTGTGTATTGTGCAATTATGCGGCAATTACTGCGGCGGCAACAGCGACTGAGCCAAAATGACCGCAATGCAACCGCAGCACGTAGCTGCCGCCAATACACAAACAAAATGCCAGCGCCAGCTCGTAAATATGCTCCTGCCCCAACACAGACACACACACATATGCGCTCCCCCCCCTCTCTCTCTCTCTTTCTCTCTCTCTCTCTCTTTCTCTTGCCGTTTGAATTCGCGCGGCTTAAACGCTCACTGGCCAAAAAAGCCGTCGCCATTTTGCGCTCCGTTGCTGCAGTAAATTTATGTTGCATCCACAGTCAAGTGGGTTGGGTGGTGCGCTGTGTGTTTGGGCTTAGCCATTGCAGTGCCACGGTGGGCAGTGGCCGTGGCGCAAAGTTGCCATAAATTGCCGCCTCGATTGCGGCTAAAACTTTGGCGCAGTTTGCAACAGCCGGCGCAGTCGAAACAGGGCAATATTTTTATGGCCCGCTCGCTGTGTAAACTGGGCCGAGAGCGCGTGGCTTATCAAAATGCCACCGCCGCTATTTGAACATGCCACGCCAATAGCCCAACAGCTATTGACAGCCTCAAGCATTTGTATGACCAAAGCAACTCAAGATAGGCAGGGGAGAGAGAGAGAGAGAGAGAGCGGGAGAGCGAGAGGAAGAAAGCAACACGCGCACAACAGTTGTAATTGTTTGTAAACGATAGTTGGTAAACAATCGGAGGAGTTGTATCCACATAAGTGGCGCCAAGCGGCAAATATGCGTAGCCAACACATATGTACATATAGCCGACCGATAACTATATTATATCTATATAGATATCAATTCGCTGTGCCAGTCTGTCAGTTAGTCAGTCAGCCAAGACAGCGACTGCGACAGCGACACGACAGAGATACACTTTAGATATGATTATGGGGACAGCGCCTCGACTTGCCCCGGATTGATCGATCACGCTGATGATCATCATCGGCTGTATTGATGGGCCCAGGCGACGCACGTACTATTTCATACATACATACATATATGAAATGCAATTAGCTGACATATATAAAACACATCTGGCAGCTACTGAACGAGTACAAAAACTGTTGACAAATCGCTGGCACCAATAGAACAAATTATATTTCATGGTTTTTCTATGCAAATTTCACTGCTACCATTGGGCATATGTCGGAAATTTGGTATAGCATAGCACTTGAGCGCGGGCCACTATAAAGAAATTAGCTGCGGCGGCCCGGAAACAAGTGTCTGACACCAGGAAGGGCAGGCAGCCCTGCCCGGCTGGAGTCGGGAAATTATGTCAATCTAAACATGTGTTGCGCTCAATGCATAAAATATTGATACAGTTTGTTTTATGGTCCATTATATGATGACAAAAGGTTTGCTGATGGCGCAGGGGCTGGGGGCAACTGCAACCCTCCCAGCAGCGAGCAGTGAGCAGCCAACACCCCAACCACGCGATAAAATGCAAAACAATGCGAGGCAATTTGTCAGCAGCTTTGGATGAGTTTCTGTGTGGCAGCGAGGGTTGTTTAATGAATTAGAAACCGCATGAGAATTAATGATCATGATCGTGCTGCTGTCTCTGCGAGGGGCTGGGCGGGGTGGGGGGTTGGTAAAAGGCAAAATAACATTTGACTGCAATAATAGCGTAGGCAATAAAATTTATCAAATATACAAAAGGATTACAGCTCGCTCGACGCGCATACATATACCTATGCACATACATATATATATATATAAATCTGGGTGGGTTTAAAATTGTCAAAAAAAAGAGAGAGAAACAGAAACGAGAAAAGTGGAAAAGAGCAGCAGCGTCTGGGCAAACAAAGCAGACGCTGCCACTGAGCTGAGCTGGGCAGGAAATGTGACTGCTTCTTGGACGGACATCCCTGATAGCTACTAATCTGAGGATTTACATGCGCCGGCAATTATGGCAATATGTTCGCTTGCCTGCCGGAGGTTGACTTTTTCTATTTTTTAAAGCATTACCGAGACACAAATGCATTTCATTCAATTAACAGTCGCAACAGACTCGCACCAGCATTTGTTGAGCACCCAATGGGGCAGAGTAGAGAAATTGCAATTGAAATCAGAGCACGAACTGCTCCCTTTTGGTTTTTTTTATTATGGTCAGGTGTTGGCAATGGCCTGGAAACAAACAAACATTTGGCTGTCTATAGAAAAGCCATTGCAGTGGCCGCATAAAAAGAAATGGCCATAAAGGCGCCACAATATGGGCAGTTAGGAGTTCGAACGGGAACAAAACCGAATTGAGTTCTAATTGATTCTGCAAAGAAAAATAACTTGAATGAAGACTTTTATTTTAAATAAAATAAACTTAAGATCCACAAGCGTATCAACAGGCTGTAAAAGCAGCTCTATAAAAACATCTTGATTAGTTAAGTCGAAAAGGAACTCATAATCCGAAGCTCTTTACGCTTTAAGTATGTTTAGGCTGCGGGGATTACAATGCTTTAAATCTTGATAAAGCTGTTAACTCTTTATTCATATTTAAACATTGCATTTATCATATTATCTTGATTTAATTTTATCTAGAGAGCTGCTTAGTAATTATCTGCTGAGAGGCTAAGCAGGCAATCAACGGCGTTACGCCCTTTGAGTCTCGTAAGGCTTATCAATATTGTTTGCAATCAAAATTTTCACTTCAATTTCAATTTCAATTTCATGCTGTCCAAGCGCTGCCCCGTTAGTGTGAGGGTCCACTTGGACGACAAAGGCAACGGCGATGGCAATGGCAACGGCAGCACCAACAACAAGAATTAAGCAAATAAAAAACGTATTTAGCTGCAATTTGTGGCCATCAATCAAAATGGCAGCTCTTCACTCAAAGAAAAGACCCCTAGCTAAAAAAAAAAAAGGGCCACCTCAGTTCCATAACTTTTGCCACATGGTCACATTGGCTGTGCGAGTGTACCAAAAAAAAAAGACTGTCTACTTTTTGTTTTTTAACAACTTTACCTGATGAAG
The DNA here is from genome assembly GCF_001654015.2 of Drosophila navojoa. The sequence goes on along the minus strand of NW_022045874.1, from coordinate 1,015,465 downwards.
CGCAGCACAGCACATAGGCGAGACGCTGAACGGCGCAGGGGAGCGCCGCGGTAGGAGGTGTCATTGATGCTTTCATCAAAACCAATTAGGATTTTCTGCTTGAGTCAGCGGGCGCATGGATGCTGGCTGAAGTGTCTGCCCGTTGAGTGGAAAATTGCGCTGGTTATTCACACACACACACGCACACATATCAATATGTATTTTTTGTTACTTTTTTTTCGTAGCCTCTCTCTCTTTCTGCAGTCACATCAATTTGCCATCATGCAAACGTTGGCATCTTTTTTTACTTTTTGGCCCAAACTTCAACAACTTGCTAAATGATACGTGAAAATGACAGTTGACGAGATCGATGACGTTAGTTTTGCCATCATGATGATGATGATGATGATGAGGCTGCAGCAATGTACCTTGACAAATTGACACATTGCCAGGGCAGCTGAAGAGAGGGGGAGGGGGGCTATTGAAATTGTCCCGACTGTGATTTATGCGCCGGCCAAAGGTTGCATGCAGCTCGAAGCTGCCTTTCTCACGCTGCCAAACTTTTTAGTTACAGCTCTATTTGGCTTGGCTCATGCGTTTTCAATTAACTAGCGCAACTAATTCGATTAGGGCAATTGCCGAGCAAACGAATGCGCATTAAATTGGCTCGTGGCAAACTCTTTGTTCCCACAAAACAAACAACAAACCTTGCTGCATGCGACATACTGCACCATTTTTGCATACGAGCTGCGCGTGGCCACCGTTAGTTACGCAATCGGCAGGCCATAAATTTGCAGCCCCGTTGATTTAGGTACAAGTGTGGCAAGGCGGCAACAAGCGGCAAATGCGTTGCATGAAATGCGCAAAGGCTGCAGCTGGTTTAATTACCTGAACCACTGCCATTTGCCATTGGCCGTTGCCCGTGGCTGACTGGTGGGAAAACTTAAAGCGCAATTTGTTGGCCTGGCCAAGCGAGTCTTTAAGTGAGCCAAAAATAAAAAGAAAAGCATGAAAATGAAGAGAAAAGCAAACAGAAATCTCATCAGAAATGCTGGCAACGTCTGCACAGCGCGCTCTGTGCCTTTGTCATTTGCTGTATCTGTATGCGTATCTGTATCTCTCTATATATATATACGTATCTGTATCTGTAGCTGAGTATCTCAGTATCTGTGTGCGCTGCGCAAACTTCAGCAATAAATTACAAAGTTGCCATTTTGTTTTTTATCTACTTGCTTTGCGCTTTTGTTTCTTTTCTTTTTTGTTTTTTGTCGTTTTGCTTTTGCTTTGTGTACTTTTTGTTTGCAAAATAATTTTGATTTATTTTTCGTGCGCCTCGCTCCCCACAGCCGACACACAACCCCCTGGCACAACTCGAATGCTGTATACTGTGTCTGTTTGTTGTTGTTGTTGTTGTTGGGGGTGGCACGTCGAGTTTATTTATATAAAGCTCTCCATTAAAAAGGAAAGGCAACACAAAGACAGCCACAGCCACCAGCTAGCAGAATGGCAGCAGTATTTATGTATATTTGTATTTATAATTACTGCACATGCGTATTACGCAGCGCCCTTTATGTAGTGAGGGGTTGGGGTTGGGGTTGGGAATGGGAGCTGATTTTGGCGGGGGCTGCATTTTGGGGGAGTTTTACACAAACACACACACACACACACCCGCTCAGTCAGCATACAGACGGATACATAAATTTTCAAGTTGGCGGCAATGTTATAAATTATGCAGCACGAAGGCGCAATAAAAGAAAATGGCTGCCATTGCCAGTGCCAGAAGCTTTGAAAACTTTAACCAACTTGCTAACAAAGTGCTGCACGTCTAACCCAGAACTCGAGCTCATTGTTTGCTTTCCTCTGCTCTCCATTGCAGGTGTGGTTCAAGAACCGACGGGCCAAGTGGCGCAAGCGCGAGCGGAATGCAATGAACGCGGCTGTGGCGGCGGCTGACTTCAAGTCCGGCTTTGGCACACAGTTCATGCAGCCGTTTGCCGACGATTCGCTGTATACGTCATATCCGTACAACAACTGGACGAAGGTACCGTCGCCGCTGGGCACCAAGCCGTTCCCCTGGCCGGTCAATCCGCTCGGCTCGATGGTGACCAGCAATCATCACCAGAACTCGGTTAACTGCTTCAATACGGGCGCCAGCGGCGTGGCCGTGAGCATGAACAACTCAATGCTGCCGGGCACCATGGGCTCCACGCTGACCAACACAAATGTGGGCGTGGGCGCTGCACCCTGTCCGTATACAACACCCGCCAATCCGTATATGTATCGCGCCGCCGCCGAGCCCTGCATGAGCAGCAGCATGTCCTCGAGCATTGCCACATTGCGGCTGAAGGCGAAGCAGCATGCCACCGGGTTCAGTAGCCCCTATTCGGCGCCATCGCCAGTGTCGCGCTCCAACTCCGCCGGACTGTCCGCCTGCCAGTATGGCGTGACCGATGTTGTCTGAGAAAACGCACTCGGTGCTCTGCTTAATCAGCACCAGCACCACTTGCAGCACTTCTCCGGCCAGCACAATGGCAATGCCATGCAGCAGCATTTGTCCAACAACAACAACAATAACAATAACAACAACAACAGTCATATGTTGCACGGCCACAATAGCAACAACAACGGTCTGCTGCTGGATCACAGCGACTTGGGCCTGGGCGGAGGAGGCGGAGGCGGAGGTGGAGGCGGCGCTGATGACGGGGGCACAGTGACCCACAACGATGACAACAACAAATCGCCATTGGGCGCCAATGGGTTAATGTCAGCGGCCGCGAATGCCGGTGGCGCCTCCAGCGGCAATGACAACGGCGACGATGTCGACGAGGATGTCATTGATTGAGCGATTGCTAAGTATATATAAACAAATGAAATGATAGCTATATATGTATTTTATATATATATATAGATATATGAAATATTTAAATCGTACGTACTTATAATATAAATAATAAACGATTTGTTATTGTAAACCAGCAAAAGCCCAAAAATTATAAAAAATGTTAGCATTAAGTGTATTTAATTAAATTTTAGATGGAAAAACAAAAGAGCGCAAATGCAGCATGAGCAAATGAAACACAACTTTTTTGAAGAACAATAATTACATTTATAAAACAAATAAAATTATGCATACAAGCAACAACAACAAAGACCCACAGACGCAGAAAAAAATGGGGATAGGCGGAGTTTTTGTGCAGTTTTAATTAGTGGGTATTAAGCGGCAGTCGGAAAGGCAGAAAAATTAATTACAAATTGATAAATGTGTTTTATGTTTTGCATTTCTGCATTGAGATTAAATGCCAATTATGTTCATTTAAATGAAAAAAAAAATAAAATTAAATAAAAAAAAGAAACCCAAACGTCTATGTAGAATATTAAGTGTTTTGTACATATAAAGCAAATATTTAGCTATAGGCAGCAAGCTGTATTTATAAGAAGTAGTTCGCTCTTAACTAATGAACTAACTAGCTAACTATTAACTAAATAGCAAAAAGTTCAAGTTATCTGCTCTGCAAAAACTTTTGACACACAACCAATAAGTCTTTGCCCACTGTGCATCAGCAAAAAAAAAACACATACTTAAATAAATAACAAAAAACTATGCCAATATATGAACAAATACTTTGTTTTGGCAGCACATATACCAAATATCTAAAAGTTTATATATATATATATGTAATGAAAGCGTATCAAGATCAAGTCAAAAATGTATTGTAAACAAACTATATCAAAAGTCGTAGCAGTTTTTAAGGAGTTGTCTAGTCGTATAAACATCCAGATATAGATCACAAAAAAATGAAAAAAAAAAAAAATAGAACAAAATAAAAAAAAATGCTAAAAAAACAAAAACAAAATCAACAATATAAATAAATATAAATATATTTAATAATTGTACACTTAACATTACTAGTTATAGAAATTAAATCAAAGCAAAAGAAAAACAAAAAAACGAACAATAAAAATTATGGAAAACAAATCGAATCAATAATTTTATTTATAAATAACAAATGAGTTTTCTCCAAATTCAAATTAAAAAATCAAATTGTAATTTATGCACAGAGCCCAATATGGGCATCCGTTCGGTTGGACCCTGGAGACTTGGCCTTGCGGTTGGCAAGTGTTTAATTTAGCAGGAAGGTGGTCGGACCTGGACCATCCATCAATTTATTCATTACAATGAAATTATGTCGAATTTATATGCACCCCACCGGCCCAACCGGCCCACCGAGCGCTGAATGACAAACGCGCCCCACCCCCCCGACCAGCCCGGCGGTGGTCGACAGTCGTTCGCCTTTTTCAGGCGGTGCGCGGGGTTGGTGAAAATCACCGCACAATAAAAATAATAATAAAAGGACATGCTAGGGCTGCTTTAGTGTTGTTGTTGTTGTTGTCCTATGCAAAATGCCCAAATGGCATTGTCAGCCATGGGGGGTTGGCGTGGCCGCCCCTTGGCCCCGGGTTGAGGGTGGCCATCAAATTTGAATTTCATATGCTGGCTGCCGGCTCACTTGCCACTGATTGAAGGCAGGCTAATAAAGTAACGGGAGCGGCAAGCGATGAAGCGGTGAGTGGGAAGATGTAGCGGAGATGCGACTGAAGAATGACACCCCGCCGCGTTAAGCGTCGTTCAATGCCAGATGGATAGGTGGGAGGGGGGCGTCTGGGCGTTTTGAGGGACGGAGGCCAACCATTTGATTTATTTTATTTCCCATTCTGCCTGCTGTTAATGTTTTAATAAGATTGATTTTATTGCGACCGCGTGGGTGTCTGCAGGCCAAAGTCAAAGGGTTAATAAGTTGCCTGCCCGCTGTTTAAGAACTTTATTAGTGCCATGAGCCCCCATTCGCATGGCCCCTTCTAATGCCATGGACCGTGGGCAATTGCAATTGCCATGCACGAAATTAGCAATTAAATTGCTTGAATAAACAGCCAAACGGCTTTTGCCCACGAACGGATGAGCAGCTGACGAAATGTGTTTGGGGTGTTTGGGGGAAGTGCCTAAACTAAACTCTGTTCAAGTTTGGGCAACTAGAGAATGAAGCCTGAGGAGCATGCTGTTATCAGAGGCGCCACACTCGGCAACATGAATGTATGACATTATTCTTTGGCAATGCGCAATTAACTTTTTGGCGTAATTAATGCCGACTCTAATTATGGTTAATCATGCTCAGCCTGGCACAAGCAGCAATATATATGAGCAGCAATTAAAATCAGCAACATGCCAACTCAAACACGCTCATACATATTTAAGCGACTGCAATGACACTAGCTGAAAGCGGAGATATGTGGCAAGCGACAAATGTTCTGTGAGTGAGATGCAAAAATTTATCTAGGGTTTTTCTTTTTTGTTAATTATATATTATGATATATTAACAGAAGACATTGGAGTAGTAAAAACAGAAGTGTTGCTAGTTGTAATGCCACAAGTAGTAAAAATAGTAGTAAATGTACTTGTTGTTGTAATTGAAGTAGTAAAGAGTATTCGAGTAAACGTAGTAACAGTAACAGTAAAAGTATTAGCGAAAAAGCAGTAACAGTGGCAGAAGATATGATAATATACATATGTAGTAGCAATAGTGTTAACGGTAGTAGTCAAGTTTAGTGGTAGTATGTGTAGTAGTAGGTGTAGTAGCAGATGTAATAGTAGGTGTAGTAGTAGGTGTATTAGTAAGTGTAGTAGTAGGTGTGGTAGTAAGTGTAGTAGTAGGTGTACTAGTAGGTGTAGTAGTATATGTAGTAGTATATGTAGTAGTATATGTAGTAGTACATGTAGTAGTATATGTAGTAGTATATGTAGTAGTATATGTAGTAGTA
>NW_022045874.1:988138-1000575 GCF_001654015.2 Drosophila navojoa | reverse complement strand
CCTGCCCTTTGCCGGGCTTTGTCCACTGACTTAAGTACACATAACCATAGATGGCGCCACTGTGCTAGCGACGGCAGCGTGAGCAGAGATTGTCAACATATTAGCTTCAAATTGCTAAAGTTCTGCGACTTTTGCTGTTGCCTCATTTTCTCTTGCACGCATACTCGCACCCAAAAATCTCAGTGTGTGTGCGTGTGTGTGTGTGTGTGTGGGTGCCGCTGTTTAATGTGCTGTTGCCAACTATTTTAGCCAAAGCTCACATGGGTTGCCGCCAACATGGCCGGGATGCCCGGTGATTTGCTTGCTCAGCTTAACAGGGCCCAGACCAGCTCCCCACACACACACACATACACCCAGTCCGTCCCTGCGACCAACACTAGCCAGCCTGATCCATACCGCTGCTGCCGTTGAGCTACTTTGGCTGCGTTCGGTTGACATTCGTAAAATCTCAAAATCCCGAAGGTCGTTGCCAGGGATTTTCTCAGATTTTGTTAGATTTAAATGAATTAGTTGCGTGGCCGATTGATTTTTTGACCTTTTTTTCGTACTTTACTTTGGCCTTTTTTTGGTTTTTTGCTTAGCTGCCGACTTGGCCACATTGCAATTGCAGCGGCCCACCGCTGGCCAACTGGCGCTAATGCAGCCGCCGCATTAGCCACAAATGAGTACAAATGTACCGCAGTCTGGCGCTGAAATTGATGACGGCAAATATGTTATTGGGCTAAATGAAAATAAAAAGAACGTGCACTCTGCGTTTAGCAAGTAATTAAAATATGAGTCGAGGCTCTGCTGCTGCTGCTGCGGCTGCCTCAGATGAAATATGCGGCCGAGTCAACAAAGGCCAGCACTGAGTGGAATGGATGCGGGCAGGCATAGGGCTTAAAATGGCATCAAATTTCATATTCAAAATGGCATTTTACATGTTGAGCATAATTTATAAATGCACGCAGTCCAGCAGCAACAGCAGCAACAGCAACGACAACAACAAGGACCAAGGACATGAAATGTGCTGCGGCTGCAATATTTTTGAAGCGACATTGTCGACAGCATCCGGACAAGCATCGACGGGGCAGCCAACCTCGACGTCGTTGTCCATGTCGTTGTCGTTGTCCATGTCGTTGCAAACAGCAAACAAGCCACAGTCGCCCAATACCTGTGCCTGTTCCTGTGCCTGCTCCTGCTCCTGCTCCTGCTCCTGCTCCTCTGCCTCCGCCTTTTTAATGGCCCATGCTGGCCAGGGCCGACATGTTGAAAGGATTGCCCAGAGTTATGTCTGTATGTGTGTGTGTGTGTGTGTGTGTGTGTGTGTGTGTGCCACAGTTGATTGGCTGTTATTTCTGGTACGCGAACTGGGCGCAGCATTGCTGAAATTTGCATATCAAAAACTCACACACACACACAGACACACTCAATGAGAGAAAAGAGAGTGAGAGAGAGAGAGAGAGGAAGTGACTGGGCAAAGGACCAGGGTCGTGCTGGACCCATTGTGTGTGCAGTTTGCTGTAATAGCCGTACCCCAAAAAATGTGTCCAAGTGCATGTGACCAGTGCTGGGCTTGAGTTGGGGCTGGGGCTGGCACTGGGACTGGGACTGGGCTCTATGAATTTATGAACATAATATAAATTTATTTTTGCAACTTCTCATGTTTTTGTTTGGGCTCCAAAAATCTGCATGTGCGCTGCATGCACAAAAGCCCCTCGACTGGCCGAGGGCTGGGTCAGGGTGGGGCAGAGGGTGGAGCGGGTCGTGGCACAACAAAGGGATTGTTATGTCAGTTTTTTGGGGTATGCATATGTGTGTGTGCGTGTGTGTGGGTGCTGCATTTACTGTGCTTTCGAGCACGTTTAAGTTTATTTATGCGTATGCAGAATACTTAATGAAAATTTAAATGTAAAAGTTACTCGTAGATTGCAGCTGCAACTGCAGCTGGACATGTAGCTGTAGTTGCTCAAAAAGCCAGCCTAGTGCCGCTGCTGCTGCAAGCAAAAAAAAAAAGAATATTGCAAATTGTTAAGCGTCAGCAATCAGCATGGCACACAGGCAGCCAACAGCAAACACTCTACTTAAACAAATGAGAATTACTCATGCAGGCACAATAAAATAGACATGAGGTCGAAAAAATAAAGGCTTAAAGGTGCAACTGTGGGCAATGCATTCGAAAGATGATTTTATTTTTTATTTTAGTTGACTGTAAAACATCAAAAGTCTTTTGTGATAAAAAAAAAAGGAATCATTGCCTTACACCATAGGAAACGGCAGCTGAACTGAGGGAATGTTTTAATCTCAACGTAAACACTCACTTATGCTATTTAACTACTATTAGTGACTCCAATTGGACTATACTTTAATGTATTATGAGTACTATTATACGAAATTAATGAGCATTACATAAGTTAAAATCCATGCATTTTGAATATTTTGAAGACTTTTATTAAATTTAAAGGTAGATTGTATTTGATTATTAACGAAACGGTGTTTAGTGATCTACCAGCTAAATGTTTCCCTTTCAAAAGTACAAAATCTATCAGCAAAATGTCTTGCTTTTGAGAGGTACAACAATAAATCGTTAGAATTATGAAATTTTATACAAGTTTTTAGAGTCAAAAACTCTGAAATACTATAAAAAACTCTATAGTAGACCCCCGAATAGACAGACGAACACAAAGACATCATTTCGAACATCATACAAAGCCATAATTTTTCATAATACTTCTAAAAAACAAAAAACAGATTTTTAGCACACATATGGAAAAATCAAGCATTTTTCCATCTTCAATATATATAAAGTCTCATGAGGCCACTAGACCCCACTCCGCAGCTGCAAGTCCAAACTCAAGCAAGTTGCCATACATAAGAATGCAATCTAAAACTACATTAAAGCAATGCTCTATGCGCTTTCGCTTCAATGTTTATTAAAATGCTGAAATAAGTAAATATATGTATTTCCATTGCATAAAGGATAAATGGTGAAGGATATAAGAACTGTGCCACTAAGCTGCCCATAGAGCCTTTGAGTCCGGCTCGTGCTTATTATGCAAATGTCCAATGCCTTGCGACATTTTTCTACTTTTACTCCTTTTAATGCGAATTGGCCAGCCCACGCCTCCAGCCCCCGGGCCAGCACATAAAATCAGCATCATTCGATTTAGATGCAAATTCATCATATAGCCGGGTATTATGCGCCGTCCGAGAGGAAACAATAAAAACGAAAACTGACCAGCGAATGCGAATCCAAATTGAAAATTCAACCTTTCTGCAATGCCTTGCATAATGTGGAAGAAACCTTTTCTATATGAATTCAACTCTAAACTTGGCTAAAGCAAGCCGTTGGAGCCGTTTAATTTCCCCACAAAAAAAATAAAAAGCATCCAAAATCCAATTGCCATAAATAAAAAATGAAACTTTTGACTTGTTTCGCAAAAGTGGTAGGGAGGGCAGTGGGGCTTGGCTATGTGTTTGGCCAACTCGGCTCGTAACTCCATCAAATGATGTACAACTTAGCACATTTGCTGTATAAATCTTGTTCTCGCAACTCAAGTTATTCAAAAATCGCTTCTAAATTGGCTACAATCTGTTGTTGTTGTTGTTGTCTGTGGCATGTTTTGTTGAATTTTTTTTTTTTTTTTGCAGTTTTTTGTGCAGCTTTCGATTTGTGTGTAGATTTTGTGCACATTTATCTTGGGGCAGCTTATGGAAAAAGTTATGAAATATGCGCACGAGCATCGCACAAATTGTCTAGGGCCTGAACGGGGCCAGGGCAAGGGCGCTGTGGCAGGGGCAGAGACTAGAGTCCATGGCTAGAGTGTGGCAACTGGAAAGCCGTTACACACTGAGTCTCAGTGGCACTGCAAAAGTTGGACCCAGCCAGTTGCCAGTTGCCAGTGGCAAACAACAAATCGTCGGAAAAGCTGTTTTTTATGACTGGTCACAGTTACTCACATTCGCATTCGCATTCACACTCACACACTCATACTGGCACTCATTCTCAATTCACGTAGTGACGTGCAAATGTACTTGACAGCAGTTTTTCACTCTTGACTGTGATATGAAACATGTCATTCATCGCATAATGGCAGCAAATTAAGCTTTGCTTTGGATCTCAGTAAACGTTTGATAGAATTCCGGAAAATTAATGAATATACAAATTCATTAAAAGATCTACAGCTAAAGTATGAATGAAAGTTGCTGAATATAAATAATATAAATGCTGTTAGTATTTTTAGTATATTTTCAGTATTCTTTATATACTTTATAGTTTTCAAGAGTCAACTTGATGTCGAGGGGTTTCGATTTTATATTTATTCAAATAATATTGAAAGTTATATATAAATAAACTATACAGAAAACTGAATATGGGCAGCATAAGTTCTTAAATATATCTTAAAATTATGCTTAAGTTGTTTGATTTATTTAAACATAGATATTTATGTAAATAAGAATATAGAAGTAATTTAATAGATTTTACTACACACATAAATGTTGAGAGACAACTTGGCGCATTTGCTTGGAATCACTGACCAGTTCAGGTATAATCAGTTCGAGTTCAGGTATAATCAGTTATAGTTCAGGTATCAATGGCTTATAGTCAAATAATTTCTTAATACGCTAACTATTATGACATGATTCGATTTGTTCGATAAATTTGTCTTAATTTCGATACTCTAAAATTTATGGAACACTATAAATTTAAAACGTATCGAAATTAAGACAAATTTATTCTTATAGAAAATTAATTGTATATTATTCAATCAATAGTAAACCATTAAGCCGCACTAAGTTTGTCTCATAAATATTAAAAAATATATATAAATAAATATAAATAAATATTGCAAATAGGAAATTATATAATAATTATTTATAGAACTCTATAATATTTATATTGACGTTCCCTCCAGCTAGTCGCCAATATCGAATACAATTGTTGTAAATAGACTTAATGATGTTTTATCAAGACCCAATTGAGCATTAAAATATAATACCCCAGACAAAGATCTTTGAACATATGCCTTTATTCATAGCTGCACCCAAAAATTCAAGTCAACTCCTCAGAATCCAGTTAACAGAATTATCTAAGCTGAAGAAAGCATCCAGCTATCTATATACTAAACGCGCACACACACACAGAGAGACACGCAAAGGGTGTGTGTGTGTTAAAATTAAATAAAATAAAATTAAATGTATATAAAATTAGGTTAATGTTTGGCAGAGGCAGCAGCAGCAGCAGCAGCAGCCAAGGCAAACGAAAAAAAAAAAAAAAGCAAAGACGACATGCCAGCGGGCCCTTTTATTTTATTGTTATGTAGATGAGGCAACAGCAGCGAGAAAGCTGCGACAATGTCCTGTAGAATGAACGCACTTGCCACACGCATCCTGCCACATACGTAGCCCCAGCCCTCCCCCCTCTCCTCCGGCATACCCCATATCGGTGGGTCGAAAAAACATGCGACTTAAACAGGACTTATGGTTATCTGCGCATTTTATGGATATTGCGCTCAACTGGCAAAGCGTTTTGGCCCGCTTTCCAATGTGGCAGCAGCCCTGCCCCGGCAGAGGCACAAAATAAATGAAGTTACTTGCCAGCCATATGTTTGCTAAATGTTCTATGTAAATGTTAAGAAAGCACTTTAATTTGCCAGCCTCAGCGGCAAGGACATTTACTTAATGGCGCGCACTGAGAGTGAATGAAAGTGAAAAGAATCACCGAGCCGTTTGCCCGCACCTCGGCACAGTGCCACGCCCAGCGCACACTCATCGAACTTGAGCAGCGCATCGAGCGAGCAGCGAAAGGCAATTAAAAGCGCATAAAATGCAGCGACAAAGTCAAATTATGAACTGCAACAGTGCAACGGAGCAATGCAACCGAGAATGTGTCCCGAAATAGTTGCGGCAGCAGCGCGAGTTAAGCCTAGTTAAGCCCATGTGCATGCTGCATGCTGCATGTTGCGTGTTGCATGTTGCCCATGCAACATGCCAAACTAAAAACTGCTCCAGCGCCGACATCGTCGCGCCATTTGTCGCTCCGCCTAAGCCCACTTAAGCCCTAAAAAACAGCAGCAACGGGAACCGGAGCGGCAGCAGGAGTCGGAGCAGGAGCGGGAGCAGCAGCAGCAGCAGCAGTTGAGCGGCTGTTCGATTTGACTTATGGGTTCATTTGCTTAACTGTCAGTCAGTCAGTCCGCTCGGCCTCTATTTATAGCTGGCTGGCTGGTTGAGGCGGGCGTCTGTCTAATATAATCTACAAAAAAAAAAAAAAACTGCGTCAGCTATTGCACTTGAAGATGTTGCTGCTGCTGCTGCTGCTTCTGCTGGCAGGTTGTGCCACAAGTTGCAAGTATTAGCTTGCTGCCACTTAATTGAGAGCAATTTCACGCGCTGGCAGGCAACGCGTGTCGCTCAATTGTTTCAACCAAAATATGATCCGAAATTGTGTGTGTTTTCCTTTCCGTTTTTCCGTTTTTCGTTTTTCAATTTCGGCTCGCAATCGAGGCATGTCGGCAAGCAAATTGCCTCGATAGCTGCCTCATTACGTCACTGAGTTGTTGCCGCGCTGCATGCCACGTAATTAGATGTGAAAGTGGCTGCCCCGTGCTACAAGCAGGGGATTAAGATGCTGCCGCGCCACGCAGACAGCTGAAGCTGTGCTCATATTCAAATTGCCCCGGGGTGGCTCATATTTGTTGTCAGAGAGCACGACGTAAGGACAAGTAGATATTACAATAAATAGATATATATTGGAGATCAGACTGGAACTACGCTTCAATGGAGCGAGAGTAAAGAGAGCAGTTGGAAAAAGGAAAAGTCTTAAAGGCAGCTGATGGAGAGAGATTATCGATAGACTCCAGTATTTCTATGAGTTAGCAGTTAGAGACAATCATACGGGTTCTATATGTGTGGCTATAACAATATATATTATATATACATATATATTAAATAGAAAGAGAATAATTATAATTGTGTTGCGGCTCCAACTTATCAATGGGAAATCTTATCTTATTATCGATTTTATTGACTTTTTCATATGTTGTCATAAGATACATAAATGTATTTAATATTTATTGATATTTATTCATATTTTTTAATGTATTTATATAATATAGAAATATACATATTTAATTTTAATTAAGAATTATCAATTATCTAGTTGAATTTTGGTTTTTATAATTTATAAATTATTAATTATTAATATAATTATATTAATGTATTTATATAATTCAGATATTCATATTTAATTTTGATTAAGAATTAATTAAGAATTATCAGTTTTCGAGTGGAATCTTGGTTTTTATAAAAAAAAAATTATTAATTATTAATATAATTATATTAATGTATTTATATAATAAGAAAAATATTATTAAACATCAATATAGTTATAATAATGTATTTATATAATTCAGAAATATACAAATTTAATTTTGATTAGGAATTATCAGTTATCGAGTTGAATCTTAGTTTTTATAATATAAAAATTATTAAATTATTATATTTAAAATTCATTTGGGATATATATTCTTATGATAAGCAAAGCGTTTTGACATCAAAATAAATTAATGAGTAAATGTATTATAAATGTATAGCAAAAAATAAATATTAAAAGTATATATAAATACAAAAGTGTGAGAGCCTTCAATTTATTTTTTATTATATATATTTTATATTTCTATATAATTATTTATTTAATATTGATTAAGAATTTTAATTTAATTTATATGAATATACTCAAGTGCTAAACAGCATTTTCAAACATAGACTTTTATAATCAAGTAAAAATAAAAAATACTTGTATTTAAAAATTCCGCCGTTTCTATAAATCCAAGCAGCAACAGCTCAATAACGAACCAGTGAAGCTTTAAACCTCTGGCAAAATATCTCAAGTGACATCCATTAAAATGGCATGCGCTGCGCCATTTTGTTGCTGTTGCTGTTGTTGGAGCTGCAGCTGTAGCTGTAGCTATGAGCAATAGCAAAACGCCAACCCCGAACACTGTTTGACTGCCCCCAGCCACAACCAGCAGCAGCTACAACAGCCACCAGCCGTCAGCTACCAGCCAAAACACACCCACACACCCCTTTAATTATGATTCAGTGCACACAAACTTTTGTTGCGTGCCTTACGCTTTGTGCTTTGTTGTCCTTGTTGCTGCTTTTGTTGTTGTTGTTGTTGTTGTCCTTTTGTGCTAACTTTTCAATTCCTAATTATAATTAGAGAATCGGTTGTGTTCATAAATATTAAAAAGGGTCGCAACTGCTACACAGTGCTCCACTTGTCTGTTGTTGTTGCTGCTGTTGTTGTTCGTGTTGTTGCTCAACTGCTGGCAGCGACATTCCATGAATAATTAACTCAAGTCTTTATAGGGTCGACACCCGATCCCGCCCCTGACCTAACAACTGAGCGCCCATTTGCCAGGCGCCATCTTGTTTGGCTACAGCAACAACAACAACAACAACAACAACAACAGCAGCAGCAGCAACAATAACATTACGCAGTGCTTCACAAGACATGCGGCGGCGACATGTCATGAATTTACTTATGAATATTTGCATTTTTAATGTAATTTGTGCGATGCGCTGCGCTTCGATGGCTCCAAAAGTGTTGAACATGTACAGTTACTGTGCCCTTTGGTAGGGGTTTAAGTTGCAGCAGTCTCTCAGTTGTGCAAATAATTTACAATTTAAAATTCCATTTAGTGATTTAAGGCCAAAATTGCCAATTATTAATTAACATAATTTAACGTATCAAAGTTAAAGTTGGCCAATAACTGTCATACTAGCAAGTACATGACCCCAGCAGATGCATATACCATTCGTTTTCCCTAATGTATAACACTAGTTGTGTAGCGAATACAGGAACCATTTTTCGTCAAATTACAGTAGAAACATAAGCACGCATACGGTATAGCACAGTTCTCATTATACTGCACGAAACAAGTCAATGCCGTGTGTCATGGCTAAGCATGCCACCAAATCCTACGTAGTGCGTGTCATGGCTAAGTATTTCACTATGCAACTGTAGCAACATAGCTGCACGAAACCTAATGCCTCAGCCAAGGTGTCTGCCTTGGCTAAATATTCAATTTAAATTCAAATATTGATTAATTTTTGTACTTGAATATATTCGCAATAATAAATTGTATGTGTATATAAAATATTTAAAACCAGATTCACATTTTTGCATGGCCATTAAAATTAAACCAGTTTCGCAATTCTCACAAAGCGCGTATCAAATAGACTAAAACAGGAAACCCTAGGTACACACATGCCATGCCTGTGTGCGAGTGCGTGCATAAATTAACAATATGTCTCAACAGCTATAACTAAATATTAGTTAAATCTTAGTGCGTCTAAACTATTTACAATAGACGATTAGCTAGAGCTCAGGATAGCATCGGAGCACTGCAGCCGTTGTTCAGACGATATTCGGCGTAGACGAGACCCGTGTTGTGCCAGTGGTAGAAGGCGGCGACGATGATCAGGTGCCACCAGTTGTGCGAGTGGCCCACAAAGTCCACCTTGCCGGTGAGCCAGCGCTCAGGTATCTTGGCGGCATAGAACACAAAGGCCACCAAGCAGAGCAGGTACATGACTACGATCCGTGGCACCATCAGTCCGACCAGCTCGTTCTCGAATCCGCCCATCGCCACCGCCCAGTGGCCCAGCGGCAGGATGCCGTACGCGGACCAGAGCAGCAGCACAGCCACCTTGCCATTCATCGAGACATTCAGCTGGGGTATCTGCACGGCAATGGCCAGGCCGAACATGCCCAGCGCAATGGTCGAGTACAGGGTGCGCAGAAACTGAACAAAATAACATAATATAGAATTACTTAACATTTTCAATCAATTGACTACGATTACCGTGTGACACCAGAAGGCATAGTACATGCCACTGATGTAGATGGCCACCAGCGACAGCGAAATGCCCAGAAAGTCAACCGACAAAAATAGCTCATAGTGCTCCTCCGACTTGCAGGAGAATATATGGTATATGGCCGACATCAGCATGCACAGGCAGAAGCAGACCAGCAGGCAGACCACCAGCACCTGATCCTCCAGCTCCGCGTGCTGGCGCAGAAACTGAAAGTCGAAGATGGTCAGCCCGATGAAGAGGATGCAGCCAGCCAGATGACTCCAGATATTGATCTATTGTAGCAGAGAGCAAAATTTTTAATAAAATAATATTACATAACTTGAAAACGAGTTCTTAATTACGTCAGCCGTATATAAATACGTTGAAATTGAAATGAAATGGGAAAAAAATAACTTGATAGCATCTCAAATCATTTTTTAACTAAATATAAAATAGAGAAAATATTTTGAATCTAACTTAAACCTCTTAAATCTTTTAGAGTCAAGATCTTTAGAGCCAGTTTGAATCAGAAACCAAATAGTTTATACTATTCATATTATTGATCAGCAATTACCGTCTCATTAGTCCACCAGAAAATGCTTTGCAGGCACAGCTTGTTGGACAGGAATGTGCGATAGCCGCGTCTTATATAAGGATTGAACTTCAAGTGACTTGGCGCCTGTGTGAAACGAAAAGATCAAAGACCCGTTAGTTGGTTAGCTCTATTTTTTATGGTACTGCATGGTCAGTGCAGGCACACCAAATGCATTTTCAATCAATAACATTGAAGTAAACAAACCAAAAAAACAAAAACAAAAAAAAATATATATATATATGAAGAAGAAGCAGATTGCAGGGGCAAACGCTTTAGGTCCGATGGCGACGTGCCAAATTAAAATGGCCAAAGTCTCAATTACGCAAAAGCAAGCATACGAATTAAATGTTCATTAACAAGCAAATGTCTTTAAATTGTTATAAACCAAAAACAAAAACGAGACGAGCCTAACGAATTTCCAATACCCTACAAAAGCAGCGGAAGAGGTAAAAAAAAATCTAATTGAAAATTCGGTATTATATGCTTGTTGATAGACACGAGCCCAGCTTCGGGAGCACTAGTCTGATCTTTATAACAAGTGTATGCGCATCCGCTCTGAAAGCTTTTAATTATTATTTCATATACTAGAAACTGTTCTTGCTTTAAGTAGATTCACTTGAACTCGCCGAAATTAAGCTGAACCCTAACTGTATAAATTGTCCAAGTCAAATATGTTGAGACATTAAAAAAATAAAAAAATTCTTTTCCGTGAAATTAACCAAGTTCAGGGCGAAAACCTGGAGCAGTACGTGCTAAATACTAATTTCACAAAATCTTTATTCAAATACTTTTCAAACTAGAAAATACTATCTATCTATCTATCTATGTATCTACATATAATAATATATAGAAATATAAAGCTAGCTATATCTCAGATTACAAAATAGAAAATATTTATCAATATAGGAAATAATATCTGTCTAAGATAAACTATAGAAATAGATATTTTTATAAATTGAATAAGGGACTTTATATAATATAAAATATTTTTCAAACTAGGAAATCTGATCTATCTATAGTAATATATTAGAATAAATACATATCTAGCTATATCTATATATTAAATTTTGTAAAAGAGTAGATCTAAAATTTGTTAGCGTCTTCATTTGTTTTGCTGTATCTACGCGGGTTTTTCGCTTGTTTTTGTTGCTGTTGTCTTTTGGTTAATAATAAAATCGACCTTGATTTAGTTTGTTGTCGGCTGTTGTCGACCATTGTTGTTGTTATTGTTGTCTTTCTTGTGGTTGTTGTTGTCAGTTTCGTGCCTATTTGTATTACGACTATTTGGCAATTGTTGCCACGTTTTGCATTCATTTCGTTTTGGCCATTTACAACACGCACTCGCGAATAGTTTATGCACACATCAAATATGAGGCTTAGCCAGATGAAGAGCGTGAAGCCAATGTGGCATTCCGATTTAAGAAAAGATATAAAAAATGTGGAGTTTGCTTCTTACTCACATCATCGAAGTTGCACAGCCATTTCAATTTGGACAACTTGTCATCAAAGTCCGGGCCATGTCCCAGCACATTTGGCTCCTCATTGGCCGGAAACTGATGAGCGGCGTCCGTAGTCAGTTCCGTAGTTGGTTGACCATCGAGCTGCAAGAGCGAAGCGGAGCAGAACAGAAACATGATCAAGTACAAATTAACGTTTTAGCCATGGGTCAGAAGTTAAAAGCTGCGATTTGCATTCGATCTAAAGTTCCGGCTTCATTTTTGCGACTCTACCATCGGAATTACTTGGTTATATGATGATTCTGATTCCTAGCTATAGAATAACTATTATTGTTATAGTTATATACAAAAAAGAAATAAATAAATAAGAATCGCAATTGGCTCCATAAAAATAATCACCATAACAAATTGTTGGGGGCTTGAGTTTTATTTGTTTACCATAAACTGGATATGGGATGCATAACAACAACAACAACAACAAATCAGCTGCACCTGTGCGTATGTGTGTGTGTGTGTGTGTGTGTGTGTGTGTGTGTGTGTGT
>NW_022045874.1:952296-984447 GCF_001654015.2 Drosophila navojoa | reverse complement strand
TAGGGAGTCCAAAAGAATCCAACTTACATTCGAACAGGAGTTACGTTTAAAATATTTCAATTACTTAAATATATTATACAAAGCCAACATTCATTGATTTAACTACAAAGATGAGGGTTGATACTGTTTTTAAAATAGTTGGGATAAGCATGCGGAATTTCTGATTTAAAACAGAACAATAGCAATAACCCACAAAGAGAGTATCATATTCATCAGAGAATTGCATCTACATATATGATATACAATTTAATAAAAATAAGTCTCATATTCTATTGGATTTTTAAAATAATCAGATCTATCTAACATAAGTATTTCCTTCCAAAAGAAAAAACTAATTGCATTTCATAATTTTAGTTTAGACAAATCTCTTTACGTACTCTAGAAACAAATGAATATAGATGTAGCTGTATATATAGCGATATATATATAGGTGTAGATGAGACAGTTAGACTAAAAGGAATTATTGATTTTATACTAATGTGTGACCTGATTTTTTGCAAGGCTTTTGGCATCGTGATAGAAAATTGAATTTTTGTAATTTTTATTTTTCCGGTTCTTTAAATATAATATAATAATAATAATAATTTTCCAGCTGATCTTTATTTGTTGTTTTGTTTTTAAACTTATTATGTGTGGGATGCTGTGTTGTTGGTAGCTGTCTCGCTTTAAATGTTTATGCTTACATAATTCTTGTTTTTTTTTTTGTTTGTTTTCAGTAATTATTATTAAATTATGTTCCTTTCATGCTGCTGCTGCTGCTGTTGCGGTTTTAGCGGTCAAATAAACTTCATGCCAATTTGACAGTTGCTGCTGCCGTAACTCTTACTGCAGTTGCATTTCATTGCTGTTGATGTTGTTGTTGTTGGAACACTGACTCCGTTCCGCTCCTGGCTGCTACTGCCGCTGCTGTTGTTACTGTTATTAATTGGTGTTTGTATGTTTGCTCCTGCTGCTGATGCTGTTTTGCTGTTGTTGTTGTTCCTGCTGCAGCCTCAGCTCCTTCTATTGACGCTATCATCGCTGTTGCCATCCCTAGAGGAGCTAGAGCTAGAGCCGATGTTGATGTTGATGCTAAAGCTGGGGAGAAGGCAGCTGTCGCAGCTGTTGTAACTATTGTTAAATGTAATCTTTGCTTTTGATGTTGCTGTTGTGTTTGCTATTGATGTTGCTGTTGTTGTTGTTGTTGTTGTTTTTGTTGATGTTCTCTTTGCTGTTGCTAATTTTCTTATTGTTGTTGCTTTTGTTGTTGGACTGTTGTTGCTGTAATCTGGAACGCATCACATAGCATACTTTCTAGTCCACTCCCGTGCCAGTTCATTGTATTTTTCCCGATCGGTCTTATATATTCTGGCGATCTCTGGAACAAGTGGATCATCTGGATTGGGATCACAGAGTAGAGAGCAAATTGATAATAAGACTGCAATCGCGAGAGAGAGAAAGAGAAATTAAATTAGTAAATACACTTTATATAAATATATATATATTTGTACTTACCTTTTGAAATAGTTAATGCTGGCGACCACTGAGATCTTAATATATCGAGGCAAATGGATCCATTGCTGTTAATGTTTGGATGGTATATGCGTGTTGTAAAGGCCACTTTTGGCGGCTTAAAAGGATAGTCTGTTGGAAAGTGTATAGTTAAGAAAAATACACCTCCTTGATAAGGGCTGTCCGGCTGCAAATAATACAAGCAAATATTTCAATTAGTATGAGCATATAAGGAAATTAAATTAAATCCAGTAGAGTGAACATTGAGTCTGGATAACTTAGAGCAAACGATCCTTTCCTATTATCTACCTAATAACAATTGATGTAGGATATTGAACACTGCCTGCAATCAAGATTATATAATTAGCTCTTATATAAATGTACCTAGACAATTAACATTGCTTCATGTTAAATCTAATACTCAGAGCTGCATTTATATATTTAACATACATTATTATATTTAGTATATCTAATTTTTCTATCGTTTAATTGCTTAACTCTTCTTCCTAGTTATACCACATAAGCAAACAGCTAATATTTGCTTAATTTCAGCAATTAAACTAGCCAAATGACTTTGTAAAGATAAGATAAACATTTTACGCTAAATTTGCTAGACATCAAAAGAAAACAAAGCTCAGTTGGATATCAAAATAAAAGCTCTATCGATACGGTCTAAAAAATTCTTTGACTGCTCCGTCTATAAAGTCGTTCTCTCTGTGACTCTGGCAGGTGCTGCACGTGCTGCATCGAACGAAGCTCTCTCACTCCAGACTGAAGAATGATAGTTGACTATCTTACCGGGCCCATTATTGTTGCTTGCCAGTGAAATACTGTAAAGATAGAGAGAATAGAAGTTTAGGATAAATTTGAATCATTGCAAATTATTTAAATACATTTAATTATTACGAAATAAACCAAACCACACGCTTTGCAATGCCACAGCTTACCCCAACCGCACTTTTCTAGGGTGCGGACGGGGGAGTTGGGTGATTAAATAAATGCAGTGCTCACTCTGCACTCGCGCTCTCTCTCTCTCACTCACTCTCTTTGCGATAAGCCCTCTCCATTTACCGCAAGAGTTAACCAAAAAGAACAAAAACAAACAATTGCCAAAGAGCCTTGGCACCGACTGTTGGCTGCGCCGCTGCAGCTGACGCTCGCAACGCAGACTACTTGCCTAGCATGCCGTCTCGCTTACACCCATTGTCCAAGGCTATTGCGGAGCTATTCGCTCAATGTCACACACAGCCCGGCCCAAGTAGCTTTTGGGCTGAGAACTGGGCCGCAGCGTAGCAGCCAACTGCGACGCCAGCAGAGGCAATGCGCTATGCGTGTGTGTGTGTGTGCGCGTAGCTCTTTCGGTATGTTTGCAATACAATTACAGAAATTTTATTTCTAGAACTCAATTGAAGTTTCGCCACAAGCCAAAATGAGCAATTGATATATCGTTTATCGATAACAGTTATGGGGCTGCTGCTAAATGAATTTATTTACATTTATGTAAAAGCGGGTTTTCTTTGTTCTTTGATTTATTCAGAGTTCGAACGCTGCAGTTCAGTATCGCCACGTAACTTATTTCACAAATAACCAACCACTGATAAGAATACAGAGCACAACACAACGGAAGCGTAGTGTTTACCAAGTATTCATGATGCGGATGCGCCCATTTTATAACTGATAAATACATAATATATGTGCTAAAATATAAACGAGGATTATCTAATAATCTGTGCGCTAGCATTACTGATTATACATGTCAAACAATTATCAGGTCTTTAATAGATAATGCCTAGGAAAATCATATAGCTAATATTTTGCAACAATTAACATAAATTAGCAAAACAATCTCCAATACGAAATATTCACAATATAAATATGTAAATATTTTAAATAAGATTTCTTTTAAGAGTGATCAAAAGTTTGAATAATTCTAACATTGCTGTTAAGGCTATGTTACACTAAGATTAACCAGAGATTAACCATATATGAGGGTCTTTACGTTCTCAATTTCTAGACTTGATTCGAATATGTTTTGAGATATCAAAAACTTTATTCATGACTTTCTTAATTTCTTTCAAGCAACTATTAACATTAATTTCAACATTTATGCAGTTGTTAACACTAACATTAAACTAGAAAATCAGTTCGATGTCTTTAATTCAACTCTCACACGTCTGTCCAGGCGACGGCGACCTCAAAAGAAACTCACTTTAATTGCACGATTTCACTTTTAAATGACGTCATTCAGGTAACCTCTATAGCAAACGAAGCTGGCCTTAAATAAATGTACACACACATACACACATGTGAGCGTGTATGTGTCTCTGCAGAGTTAACATTTAAACGCACACATTTAACATTTAATGAAATTCAGTAATTGCAAATTTCAAACCGCGAATCGGTAAAATCAGAAATAGAAATTGCTACAGTAGTCGCTCGATAACGTGAGCTGATAATCGGCGCACTCATTAAACGAGATAATTTGTGATGGAATATCATTTCTCAGTTTAGCTTAGTTTTTGAACTTTATTCATTAAAAGTTTTCAAAATGCAAATGGGATTTTTTCAATCTAAATTGTAGCACAGTTTTCGCTTCAAAATAGAAAACTTTCTACAAGAGTTGACTGTATGGAATATGCATACATATATGATATGTGCATATATTAAAATAATTATAAAACTGCACAGTCACGTTCTGCAAGCTATGACGTGACGAATCAAATCTAAAGCTAACTTCTCTATGATAAATGTAAAGAGAGATCTTTCCCTATTTATAGAAGCTCAGAGAGAGGGAGAGAGATAGAGAGAGAGAGAGAGAGAGAGAGAGAGAGAGAGAGAGAGAGAGAGAGAGAGAGATGGGGAAGCTGTTTGAGCAGCGATCTACGCACTAGCGCAGTTACATAACGCTCAACTGTGCTGATAACAGAACTATTAAGTATTCTATGGAGCGTACTAGGCAAGACGTGGAGGCGCGGAACGTAAGTGGTGCTTACTGCTGCTGTTGTTATACTTACAATCATCTCCAACTGGTCCAGCTGAACATTGTGCAGGTGGATCTCTGCCCAGATCTTGCAGTTCCTGTGAATAAGAAAAATGCATAATTAATTGAGATATATATGTATGAGTAGCATAAATACAGTGAGTATTCTCTTTAGGCAACAGTTTCAATTATTTGATTGATAACTATCATAATACTTGATCATATCTACAAGTCTTCTGTATATGATCAATTAAAACAACTTTTTTGCGACTATAGCTATTCATGTTGAGGAACTGAGCGCGTCAAAGAGCATTCACTGCACATATCACATATTATATGGAAAAACACTAAATTGCCAAACATTTTGCATGCGCATTTCATAAATACAAATTTCTTCCGCCTTGCTTTTTGATTCTCTCGCTGCATGTTTTTACATGTATTCCATGCATATGTATTTACTATACATTTACATGAGCCATTTGAAATGATATGCATTTAAAATGCACAAATATATTAAAAGGAATTTTAAGCACACAAAAATATGATAATTTTTATTCGCAACGGCCAGCGGCAAATGCGAGTGACGCGAAAATCAAGTTCGTTGGCCCGAACCAGAAGGCAGCACAGCCAGCACCCTGCTTGCTCTTTCGCTCTTACTCCCGCTCCCGGCTGCTCTCGTTCTTCTTCCTCGCTCGCTCTTTCACTCATTGCCTGCCGCACGCACACAGCTGAGCGGCTGTGGCCCGACCCCCTCCCTGGCCTATCTTCTCTGCAGCACAGCTGCCAACATGGGGCGTACAAATAGGTGTAAAGTAAACCGGCAAAAAAAATATATAAGAAAAAAAAATCGCTTACAGAAAAATGATGAGCTGTGCGGAAGGTAGCAAAACGAGAGCCTTGGCACAATATACATTAAACGAACGGCAGGAGAGCGAGAGAGAGAGAGAGAGAGAGAGAGAGAGAGAGACATAGACAAAGGGAAACAGAGGATTGCAGTAAGTGGAGGGGTAGGAAAAAGTTTTAAAGCGAACGGCTGACTGCCTCTGTCGCAGTCGCCGTCGCCGTCGCTGCCTCAGTCCGCAGCATAAGCTTTTGTCGTTGCTTCTCTTTGTGATGATTTCGCACAGCCACAAAATGATATGGAATGAAAAATAAAACATTTCATTTGCCGTCACATCGAAGAGCGGAAAAACAGAAAAATATGCGCGACGCACAAAAATATAAATAGATTCGAAAGACTTCTTTTCTTTTTGCCACATGCTACGCATTTTTCGACGTGTACCTGTTGAGCAAAAAATAATTACAACAAAGAGCGAAAAGAAAAACAACATGGCATAAGAAAACTGTTACAAAACGAACGGCAAATAAAGCGAACACCAAGTTCGAGGAGACTTTCAGTGCGACCAGGCCACCTCTGCCGACGGCATGACTCATGCGTTGGCCACAAAGACGCGCCAGCAAGTGTGAGTGTTTTGCTTTATAATTCAAATAAAAACAAACTAACGGTCGCTAGCACACGAATAAACATGCTTGATCAGCAAGCTCGTGTGGGAGAGAGAGATAGATAGAAAGAGAGCTTGCGAGAGCCCGGCTTACAGAGCGTATACTTCTTTTCCTTTTCTTTTTCTATTTATTCAATTCATTTTTGGCAATTCAGGCCAACTGACGACTACAACAAATACAACAGCAACAGCTCAATCAGCGAAACCTTGGCTATGTCAGAGAGAATAGAGCGAACGAGTAGGGGGGAAACCAAAGTAGTTGCCTGCTAATTGCAAGCTGTTAGTTGAGCGGACGGAAGGGGAAGAGGGACACATTACATAAAAAATACAAAGACAAGAAATAATAATAAATTAACATCAATTCATTTAGCATTACGGGTGCTTCCTCAGTTTCACTAGTATTTCATTTTCATTTCATTTCGTTTATATACGTATAAAAGTTTATAACAAAAACAGCACCTAAAGAAAAAATTCAATGGCCATGACGCTCGTGGTTCGTGACGCTGCAGACGTCAACGGCAACGCCAGCGTCGCTGCTTTTGTTGCTCGAGCTGTCAGCAGACCCCCTTCAACACAAAAGCAGGCAACACACACACACACATACATAAATATACACATACAGTGTATATATTTAGTTATGCTTGCGTGTATGACTTATTAGCGATAATTTACATATTTTACTGTCGCGTACATTATTTAAACTGAAATTATGTTAAATTATAATTTTGTAGTAATTATTTGTGCTCTATATGCTGCAGTGTTTTTCAACACTATATTCAGTTGCCATCTCACACACACACACGCACACATAGAAATTCTCTTAGCACTGCCCCATTCGCTTAACATTAGCGCGTAAGAAAGAGCCAAATACAGTGTATGGCCAGACGAACTAGCAGCTGCTGCCGATTTTACCGAGCACTCTTTGGGCGTCTCATGGGGGTGTGTGAGCGAGATGGTTAAATTCATATGGTGCTGTTCACTGGTTGTGACTGTGCAAAGACTTTATAAGCGTATGACTGAGTATGTGTGTGCATGTGTGTTGGTGGGGGCTATGACGGTGAACCGGCCTCACTCAAATCGAACTGTAATTTTCAAGCAATAAATTTCAGCGCTTATAATGTAAATAGAATAGACTTCAAAAGAATTAAACATGAACGTTAAACGTTGAAATGTCAAAGTAAAACATATCGCCACGCAAAAGAGGGTGACTTGTCGTTCCCTTGAGAGCGAACGAGCGAGCGAGTCAATAGCTGCAGCAGATGGGGGCAGCTACAATAAACGGACACCGCAACAGAAATTCCATTGAAAATTATATTATGCGATATGAATGCACATTAAATCATTTGCATAGTCAATTGCACTTTGTCTGGTCCATTGACCAGCAGATAGGAGTTTGGAGTTGGGCACTTTCAGCTGTTAGTCACTGCAGAAATAATTAATAAATTTACTCGCTTTCACACACGCATATTCACACAACCATCATCGGCACATTAATGCAATGGGCACGCATACATACATATCTAAGTGCCTGCGTGTGAGTATGTATACATATATATATTAGGCAGCACTATTTCTGAATTATCAGCGCAAAAAGTAAGGTTAGGTTAATTTTATACGCTTTTACTTCATGTATTCGCCGTGTTTTATTTTTTGCTGGATCTTTCTGTGGCGCTGGCAACAACAACACGCACTCATACACAGAGGCATACGCGCGTGTGAGTGCCCTGCTATATATATAAATATATATATATTACTTATATATACACAACGGCATGTATTGGGTAACACAGCGGAGCCCGAGAGCGCGGCGCTGAGACTCTGCTGGCCAAAAGTTGACCAGATGACGGCGGTGTTGACCAGGTGCCCGGCTTGCATGCATGCACACACACTAGCACGCATACATTGCCACCCGCTCAACTACACTCACACACACATTTACTGTGTAACGGAAACAACGACCAGTACAAATGGCCGTACACGTTGTCCGTGTTCGTTGCCTTGCCCAGCTCACACACACAGGCACATGCACAGGATATATTGCCAGCTATTCCTAATTAGAGTTCCATATAAGGCTGAGGCTCTTTTGCTCAATTGTTGGTTTTTGTGTTTTAATCATCGACTAAATACTAAACCTAAACTTGTTTTACTCTTTTAGCTTCTGTTGTAATTAATGCACGTCGTCATCGCCCATTTTTCCTTATGCTTCTTTTGCTTTTTGCACGTTTTCTTTCGCTCACGTATTCGGTTCGGTTCATTTTTTTTTTTTTGTCTTTCTTTTCTTTGTACATTGCCGTTGTCGTTCCTACGTTTCACATTTCTTGCATAAATTTTTTGTCACACAAGAAATTTCTATTCACATATTTTTGTTGGTTTTTTTTTTTTTTGCTACATATTCAAACTTTTACACACTTTTGAAATGCATACTAATGCGTAAATGATTTGTACAATTTGATTTCATTATTTTTATCGTTTTTTCACATACCTTATTGATTCTTTTTAACGCCATTTTCTGATTGAAATTTGATTTTCTTGTGTGTGTGGTGTTGTGTTGGTGAGAGTGTATTAGTTGTACGTTTCTCTTTGCTTTTCGATTACTTTTTGTTCTTTTTCGAATTACACAAAGCGAGAAATTTATTAACAATTGAAAAATGCTATAGAAAAAACCAAACGAAACACAAAAGCTGCGGTAGGCTTTATATTTTCACTGTGTTCTGGCTATTTTCTGCTCAGCTTTTCTCCGAGGTTACAGTCTAGAAATATTGCAGCACTGCGAGTAGAACGGCGCCCCGACGACAACTACGGCTACGATATTTTTGCTGCTTTAAGCGACGAACGGATGTGAGTGAGACCGACACGATGAATAACAGCGGACGAAGTGAACGACGTTTCAAAGTGCGCGTGTGTGACAGAGACGACTTTAGGGTGTTACGTGTCTAGGTGTTGGAAAGTGTACGATAATTTTCAACACTCATCAAGAGAACAGCACAGCTATCTATGTCATGCAGGTAACTGTCTGGCCAGATCGATATTATCTGCAAAGAGAGGGAAAAAGACTATTTAATCTATGTGGCAACTCGCCATGACAATAATTGGACATATACAATTTATATTTTAAATAAATTATTTACTTACTTTTTGCGACAGCAGCAGCAAATAACAACACGAGTCTAAGATGTCTAAGGTGGAAAATGGAAAAGGGACGTCGTGTGTGTGTTTGGAAAATTTAGTAATCGAAAATCAGCGTCAGAACTTTAAACGAAGGCACATTGAAAATTCCAACCAACAAAAACTGTTTAAACCGGCTGCGACGCAATTGTGTATGTCCGCTGCGTTTTCTGTCTGCGCGCACTAAATGCTGTTAATTAATTGTTTCTATGAGCACACAACGTGTTGCTTGCTGCCGGAATGTTTTTACTGATGAATTTTGACGGAGTTGTCCTATGTATTTGCTAAAGTTTGAACAGCTACTCTGTTTGAAAATTTGAGTAGAAATCTTGCACTGCCCAGCTGTTGGTATATAAAAAAGTATATTTTGGTATTATTTAAAATTGTACGTGGGACAACAGTGCTACCAGATTGTTCACATCGTATGGTACATTATTTGCAGATATTGCCGCTTGTGAAGTTCGGCCACACTTAACTGTCTGCAAATTTAAACAAAAAAAGGAAATTAGCAAGCAAACTTCACATGAATAAATCAATTCGGTCAATTATTTAGCAAACGCAACGCGTCAGTTTTGCACGTCTCAAAGCAATAAAACGTTTCTTGAACGATCAAATAATAAAAACGGCTGCAGTTAGAATTTTTTCAGTTGTTGTTGCTGCCGATTTGCGAAGCGACAAAGTGCTCGTGTGTGCGTTTGTGAGTGTGATTGTCAGTGTGCGTGCGACAGTATGTGCGTATATTTGTGTGTGTGAAGATAATTTAGTTAGAGGTCATTTCTATGCGTAAGTCTTTGCAACATGCGGCGGCACCCAGTTGTTGAAAGCGGGACCATCGTCTTCACACATCACACGAGCCATAACAACAAAGGACGTTCGCAGCTGTACGCCTACGTCCACGCCCACTGCAAAGCGTGCAGCAGCAACGCCAGCTTTGTTTTATAGTACGCGCAGCCATGCCAACAACAACAACAACAGCAGTAAAATCCACTGAAGAAGAAGAGGAAGAAAATTGCGATACGCCAATGGCGTCGGCTAGTACAACAAGAACAAGAACATCAGAGGAGCAACCACAACAACCATCGTTGCCGTCAGCTGCGGCGTCGCCCTCTTCATCGCTGCAGGCGTCAACCACTGATGCAATGTCAAAGGCAGCTGCGCGGCCAACGCCAACACCCTCACTGTTGCCTCTGCTGGCGTCGGCTGCCGCTTGTAATAAACAGTTACTGTTCTGCCGGCGTTTTAAGGATGCGTCCGCTGGCAACGTAGACGGTGCTAGCTTTTTACGTAACTTTAACTCTTTGCCGTTGTTCGTCTACGCAACGTCGCCGTCGACGCACGCCATTTCAGCAGATGGCGTCGGCGTTGCCAAGGAGGCAGCAGCCGCTGCTGCCGCTGCGTCGGCGTTCAGTCAAAAGGTAAGTTGAGCTTTCATTTTCTATCCTTCCTTAACTCTCTCTCTCTCACATGCGATATCATCTCCCATTGTGGTCGCTCTCTTTGTTCTTGAATAGCATAATTGAGCATTTCCGCTGCATGCTAAGGGGTGGCTCTGGGTAGACTTGCGGTATTAATGTTGGATGTTGGATGCGGTTGTGGGGTAGGAGGCAAAGCTTGGTGCAGCCATTGATCGTGCCGTATCTGCCTTTTTATAATTTATTATTATCTGTTTTATACTGTGCGTTCTGCTTGGCTTGCGTTGCGTCTCTGCACTTGTCTCACCCATGCGCCTTCCCCAATCTGTCTGCCTCGCTCTCTCTCTGCGTCGGTTGCGTTTGCGCGGAAATTACTGTTCTTGTTGTTGCTGCTGTTGTTGTGCGATATCAAACCGCTGCAACGGCAACGGGGCAGCTCGCGCCATTTTTGTTCAATTCGTGGCCAACAAAATATGCGTTTTAATGTTAATAATAAAATAGTTGTATCTGTATCATACCCTGTACCTGTCAGAAAGGGGTATATTGAACTTTTTACATAACACGCAAATACATCAAACTTTGCGTTATAAAAATTATAGTAAATTTGTTGATTAATTTTGTATATTTGAAAAATTCAGTAAACAGTAAAATCCATGAGGCCAATTCTTAGTATCAAGGCGGCTTAAAGCTAAGTATAGGGTATCTGAATCCTCGCTTTGGCTTTTTGACTTTGTATGTCTGTTGGTGGTGATCGCTCAAACGTGTCGAGCCGTCGTCATTAATGAACCCCACAGCAGTCAGCCTGAGCGTAACTGTGCTTTGCTTTTGTGTAGTGTGCGAGGGTGTGAGTGGGAGGGGAAGAGAGAGAGAGAGCGAGAAGGGGAGTGTGTGTGTTTGTTTGTGTGTGCAATATGCTACCTACAGGTGCAGCCACCGACTGAGGTTCGTGCCTGCTCTCCTTTTGTTTTTGATTGCGGTTCGTGCTCTCTTTTGCTCTCTCCCTGTATGCGCTTCACTTATGCTGCGCTTGTTGATATTGCTGCTATTGTTTGTTTGTGTTGCTGCTGCGGCTCAGTGACTTGTGACGTGCACGCGCTGCTGCTGCGGCGGCTGCTACCGCTGCTGACGCTGCTGCTCATAAGCTTCATTAACAGAATACAACGCAAAGGCTTTTGCCGATCGACGGCCATTTTGAATTTGTGCGCTCTCACAGTTTGCCGAAAATTATTTAAGCTTTCTGTGATTGCACTCAGAAGCTTCTTTTCGTTTCTTTTTTGGCACTTTTGAGCAGCGTCCCAATTGGACAAGTTGAATGGAGCGCGGCGAGTTGTTCTCAAGTATAGCGCTATCCTTATCGCACGCACATGCTCTTCTAATGCAATCACGTATCGTCTGCTTGTGTCCCCTTCGCTTGCTCTTGTTTATGTATCAAATTTGAATCAATTTTGCTTCTGATTGCAATTTAAGTGGCATGCTACGAGCGTTCGCTGTCGCCTAACCCTTGTCACAAAATATTGTACATATGTACATATACATTTGTATTTTTATTTATTATTTATTTCAACCATATGTGTGTCGTATGCGTGCGTATGCCTGTGCGGGTCGTCTTCTCAAATATTCATTGCGTATTCGAAATGTATCTGAATCAGAATATATGTTTATGGCCCATGTTGTATAAGATATCATCAATTGCTGTGGGCTCCATTATTTCAAAATGTTTACAGTCAGAGAAAAGCTGTCATTGAAATGAAGAATTGGACATATTATCTTGTATCTACAATATATTTGAAGCTATATTTGTTTTGCCTCACATATATGTATGTATGTATATACTTCATATAGTAAATTCATAATTTAATATACAAATTATATATTTCTTTTCTCTCAGTGTATGTTATGCGATCACTTGATTTGTCTACATACACCACCCCTTTCCCACGCCTGGTAAACCGTTGTGTTTACAGCTTTTACGATCAATATTTGTATTTGAAATGATCTATGTTTTCCTTTTATTCACAAGAGAAAATTTGTTTATAAATGGGCATTGGAACTGCAAGTGCTGACTTAGTCGCTCTATTATGAATATACTTATTCTGGAAGACTTCTGAGAAAATTAAAAATAAAATGAAACAGCGATAAATGAAAGGCCTGACTCGAATGCTTAACTCTCCGTTTAGCATCGGCTTTTAATTAACTTGAATATTAATAATGTACGATTAAAATGTAGCTTTAGAATATGTCAAAGCTTCTAAAGAACATTATAAACTGTTTATGGCATAGATAAGCAATTATAGATATGTTTTCACTGTGTTTTCGATTTTCTCGAGTTTCGGTAGCTTGTATCTATTTGTTTATTGTTAATTATGGCATATGAAATGGGAATTGAATGCAATAAAAGTGTTTTGCCTTGGCTGGGCTTATCAAATTTCCATAAATATCAAACAAAATGCGTGCCATTAAACGCTGGCATCGACTGCCTTTCACCCTCCCACAGAGCGCGACCCCTGGACAGGTCATTGATTAAACGTTCTTGAGCTTTGTTGTTGGTTGCGATGGCAACGATGCGTTGTTTGTGTTGTGCCCTTCATGTCTCATGTCTCTCTCTGTCTCTTTCTCTCTGTCTACGTCTTTGTCTGCCTCTAGAGTTGCGTGTAATTAAGCAGCCAACGATAAGAACCCAGTGGACACTGGGTCACTTGTGTCTGCCTCTCTTTCTCGTTCACTCACTCATTCTCTATCTCCACTGTCTCTTGTCTTTTCTTAGGTCTAGACGCCTCGTCTATTGACGCGTTTGTTTTGCTTTGCTGCACTTGTTGTCGCTCCTATTGGAGTTGCTGTAAAAACTAATAAGCTAGTTGGTCAGTTTGTTTTGTGTCGGCTTCTGTGCGCAGTGCATTACCCTTTGCCACAGTTTGTGGTATTCTTTCTTTTGATTTCCTTAAGAGCACTTAATTACCTGCTAATTGATAGGTGCCGCCTAATTGTTTGTTAGCATTTGTTTACCTACACATTACACGAGTAAACAAATGAAGTGAAACACGTTTGGAATCGTAGCATTACGAGAATATCCAAAAGATACAAATGCATCTTGCGGGTGCAAACAATAAGCAGCTGCCGTACTTGATATTGTTTTTGTTGTTGCTGCTAGTATAATGTTATTGCAGCTCTCTTAACAGCTACTTTTGCTTATCTCTCTTTCACGCTCTCCCACTCTTCGCATTCAGCGCTGTGCGCTCAATAGACCTCACAAGCACTAACAACTGTTAGCTCAAGCGCTAGCTCTCGCTCACTCTTTCACTCACGCGAACTGCTAACTGGCATTCGAGCAGACCACTGTGACTCATGCTTAGCGCTAGCCGAAGCTAGCCCTAGTTGCACTCAACACGATTCCACTCGTGATCTCTTAGCGAGTGTTAACAGTGAGCGCAAATGTTAACAGTTGCAGCTAACATTGTGAGCACTTTAGCCATTTTGAGTATAACAGCTCTGTAAGCACCACACAAAAATATAATACACGGAAAAAACTTAACAGCTGTTGTTGTTTGTATTGTAAAATTTGCCGTTGAAGCGTGCGGTTCGGTTTTTTTTTGCGTTGCGTACGTTGCGCTGCGTTCGATTTGGATTGCACTGGGAGAGTATCTGTCAGATACACGCGTCTTTTTACCTGGTGCTCGCTACTCGATATTGTGTGCCTCAAAACAATTCTTGTTTTTATATATATATTTTCCTGCTTCCTTTGGGGCTTTTTGTTTTCTTTGTTTTTACTGATTCATCAGCGTGTTTCGTCGTCGTCGTCGTCGTCGTCGTCGTCGTCGTCGCTTCACGTTGTCATTTCGTTCGAATTCGTCGAACTGAAGACGCGCTTCGATCGTGTTCTACATATAGCCCGACCCAGACGTCATAAATTAACGTATTACTCGGAAATACCATCAGATGAATATATATTTATGTATATATCTATATGTAAATACATCAAATCCCGTATAACAAAAGGCGTTTCGCAATTTTGTTATAAATATCAATATTTTTAAATGTGCATATTATGAAATAGCAACCGTAAAACCGGTCAACAAAAAATAAAAAGAGAAGAAATAATATGAATAAGGTGAAATCAGTGTGAATCTGTTATGCAAAATATTTGCAAGTGCCGATGTGACTAGTGAACATAACTCAGATACAACGAAACATACATATGTATATAACACACAACTAAAAGATACAAAAAGCAAGAAGAAGAAAAAACAGAGCTTCGCTTTCATTTGGATAAATTGAATTTTCGTATTTTTTTTCGGCTACTGAGACCCGTTTTAAATGAGATCAACTAGATAAATGGTGCGTATCTTGAACTAAACTAAATCAAATCAAATTCGTGCTACACCCTCTCTCCCTCGCTCTATGTCTCTGTCCCAGTCTCTCTGTTCTACTATTTCATATCTCCCATCCCAATTCCAATCTGTGAGACGATAATAAATTGAAATTTTTTCACGTCGGAAGTTGAAAACGTTTCAAATTGATTTCTTGATAAACAACAATGGAATACAGAACGTATATATGTATCTATATACATCTTAGGTTGACATTTTATGTATGTAGGTGGCGCAGCTGAGCTGCTTTTGAATGGAGCTACTCTGATAATACTTTAACTGATTTCAGTTCTTATAAGCGGTGTAACGAAGCGAGAGAAAAAGTTATTTCTCAGTGTTTCTATTTCCAGATATCACTTTGACTGATCGTCTAATTAATTGATACGAATTTAATACCTAACATTAAATTAAACGAAAATCACAAAGTCATTTATCTCATAGATTCTCTTTGCTGGCTTTCCTTTGCGGCATTGACTTATCTTTGATGTACTCTGATTTATATTTGATAGACGGCTCCAATCAAATAAAGATATTTTTTCAGCCCTGATAGGCAACAAAAAGTTATATAAAATACTTAGGAATCGTTCCATCGTTGATTATATTCGAGTTGAAACTAGAAGTAAAAAATTGAAAGTGCCCTGAAAAAGTTGAGATCTCTGAGAATTGAATAAAAAGAAATATAATCTTAAAAATGAGTATAAAAAAAAATTATATGTGTTTTAAAAATTAATATGAATGTATATACATATATTAAAAGCTATTATAATTTATAATAAAAAAATTAATAAGTGAATAAAATAAAGTAAAAAATAAATTTGTAATGCAGTTCTGGACTTAAAAGTAAAATATTTAGTTCAAGTATTTGTTTAATTGCATTAAATTGTTATTTATACGTTTTCATCATTTTGATTAATTTAATTGAGTTCATTCACCTTATTTATATACTACATGGTATATACATACATTCCGCAATGCAGTAACCCAATCCAAGCAAAACTAACCCAACGTAACCCTGAGGGGCTAAACTGTATTCTGCGAACAGTTCGCTGCATTTTAGCTAATTACATGCGGAGGCAAGAGGTTTGCAACAATTTAAATGTCTGCGCAGCGCAACATGCAAAACCCATATAAAATGACCAAGGCGGCCAAATAGCTCCCCATTCCCCCCCCTGGCTACTCCCACTTTTGCCATCTTTTACTCCTTGTTTCGTCGCTGTCTGTTGCGCTGTTGGCTTGGCATTGGCCCGCTTTGTTTATCTTGTTAATTAAGCAACACTAACTACTGGTTAATTTTTAATTGTTAGCTTTAACATAATTCGTTTGTCGTTTGTCCGTTTTGCCTGGTCATTTAGTAAGAGTCTGTTATGATCCATCTTCCCAGTGGAGCGCGGCGCTCAATACTTCACACACACACACATACGTGCACGCAGTCACGCGCGCTCTCTCTCCCTCTCTCGCTCTCCCTCACTCTAGCAATATTAATTTTCAGTGTAGCGAAGCACTCACACACACTCACACACTTAGCTAGGCACCCGCGCGCTCTTCTCTCTATTGTTCTTCTCTGGTTCTTCTTCTTCTTTGTTCTTTTTGTCACTTTATTATGCACGCTCTAAACCAGCTGCACGTCATTTCCATGCGGGTCTTGCATTTCGAAAGCGAACAACGACAAACTGTCTGCCTTCCCGCCTCTCCCCTCCCTCTCCTGCTCTCTCTCTCTCACTCTCTCGCCACACTTTGTTACAAGGCAATTAATGTTTAAATACGTATGAATAGGAGTATGAGTGTGAGTACGAGTCTATCCGCGTATCCATGAGTACTCACTCTCTTTCGACATTGTTGCGATAATTGTTGTTGCTGCTTTTTCTTCTTTGTTTGACTTTTGCACTGCTTCGTTGGCGTTTTTAATTGTTGTTGTTTCGCTGCTCATTTCTTTATTCCTCTGCTTCTTCTGATTCGATTGTTTAATAATTCAGCAATTCGTTTGCCATTTTCGTACTCTCTCTCTTTGTTTTTTTTTTTTTTTTGCCGTTCTGTTTTTTTTTTTGTGGCCCCAATTCAATTGTCGCATAAATTGTTGGTCAGCCGAACAATGTTCTCTGTCCAACTCCACCCCGACTCGACGCGGCCCTTTACATACATATATATTAGCTAATTAGGCACAGTAACTAAAATGTGTACACCTTTCCATTTTGCTCTTCAACTTTTGTTTTCTGCCTTTGCTAATTGCCTAAAAAAAAAATGTAACTGAAAGCAAAATTGAGAGCAAAACTAATGGGAAATTGCTGTACCTAAAAGGAAAGGTGTGCAATCAGCTGGCAGGTGGCAAAAAATAGAAATTATTTTGAAAAACTTTACGACTTTGGATATAAGACGGCTTTTATTGTTTGTTTTAGGCTTATCTTGCATATATCAAATGCACATAAAATATGTTTTCCAATCAAGTTTGATTAGTTTTAACCGCTTCAATTTCCTTGGCCACACAGCATTTCCAGACATTTCTGCGTTGTATCAGCTGTTCCTAGTTGGCATATTCGGCTCTGATTCATATTTGGAATCCGCACTAAACCTATTATAATGTGAGGTTTGTTTAGCTTAGCTAATCTGCATATGAAACCGTTTCGACAGCTGTCTGAACTGGGGAACTATACAAAACTCAAGTGCACAAAGCTATTTTATGCATATATGCATAGACATACATATGTACATATGTATATCTTTGTATATATTATAGGTATATGTGAGTATATTGCTCTTTCAGGTCGGCCACATTGAGCTTTAACCTTGATGTTCAACACGTCAAAAAAATAACCACACGCACACATAGAAAATATTTGCGTTTGCAGTGGTTACACTGTACGCTTACACTATGCAACAAAATGGGAAAATGATAATATATAGTCTATCTAATATAGTCTATCCTGTTTTTACTGAATAGGTTTAGGTCACAGAATACTTTTTGCTTGGATATTTTCTTGACAGTCTTCATGATTTGCAGTGGATGGCGAAACGTTTACGAATGCAACACAAAACAAAAATGAGAAATTTCCAAAAAAAATTTAATAGAATACGAGATTAAGGAGAGAATATATATATTTATTTATTAAGAGTCAAAGTTTATATTAGACATTCCATTCCATTTACTTAAACCTAAATCAGTCAAATGTTTATACAAACAAATTTATTATAAGAATAATTTATTATAAATATAATTTATTATAAATATAATTTATTATAATATTTATTTATTATAATATTAATTTGTAAACTACAGATAATTACATTTTTTATAAATATAATCAACTATTTGACTATACCAATAGAAAAGCCTTAAAAATTTGATTTTCCTAGAAGCTAGTATTTGTAAATTGAATAATAGAGTATCCAGATACATATCTCTTCCCCATTGTTGTTGGCTAGTGTACTTATTATTCTGATTGTTTGTGTGGCTTTTGTTGTTATCTTGAGTTCAAGTTGTGAAATTTCACACATTTCGAACGCGTTCGCCCACAGCAGCGCAACGCAGCTTCAGAGCGAGTCGCCACACCGCCCCCGCCCCCGCCCTCGCCACTTAGCACGTCTGTGAACTGGCACAGTTGGCAAATATACTGCACATACTGATATGATTAACTTAATTTATTTTAGTTGATTTGCAAATTTGTTGTATTATTATGAGTATTATTATTATTATAATTTCAATTGTCATGTGATCTTTCATACATTTTTTTTTTTTATCACTTGAGCTTTGTTTTTTTGTTGCTTGCTATCGTTGTTCTACTTTCTATGGGCGCGTGGGTAGCTCGGGGAGTTAGCCAACAAATCACCATAATTTTGCAACAATTTCATTTAGAGCATAATTGCCCTAACTAAGCCCCCAACACCAAATCATAATCAAAGCACACGCGCACGAGCCACCGATATTGGCAATTGCCAAGACGGGGCATAAATTGCGCTATAAAGCGCACAATTAAAGTTGCAGTCAGTCAACAACGACAACGACGACGACGACGACGACAACGAAGACAACAACAACAACAGCAACAACAACAGCGTCAGCTACTCGGCAAATTGGCAACACTTTCGAATTGAAAACGGCTAGTAAAAGTGCACTGTGTGCAGAGTGAAAGACGTGAAGATACTACGTGCCAATCGAAAATGCTAGAGGATAGCTTGAAATGAGCTTGAATTTGCCTTATAAAAATAATGCCTTACTGTTGTCAATGTAAAGAGATGAAAAGTAGATTACAAACAGCTTAAATAATTTAAATAGATCAAAATTAGATTTTAAGCAGCTTAAGCCTTTGCTTAAACTTATGAGAATCACATAGTAAGGCAACACTAAAATTCTTTGCTCTCTTAGTAAATATTAGAACATTAAAAATTGTCAGTTGGAAATCGTGTAAAGCCCTAAGTAATCAACAGAATCTTATGCAAAGTCCCACCTAAACTTCTGAGAATCGCATAGTAAGGCAATATTGTGAAATTTCTCTACAAACTTATAGATTTTTCGATTATTTTATGCTCTCTATCATATTCTTATTCTATTATATTCTCTATTCTATTATATTCTCTATTCTATTAGGTTCCCTATTCTCTTCTCTATTCTCTTAAATGGCATTATCACATCCACTGCTCGTCCATTTACAGGGTATACGAGCTGAATTCAGCGTCGTCTTGCCAATTCAGCACATAAACTCAGTCAGTCAGCTAGCTCTCTCGATTGTAATCGGCGATCAGTCGATGATTTTGCAATAATTCGTTTAAGCAAAAATTTGGAGAGCGGTTTATTATTGTTAAATGAGATGTGACCGGAGCTACCCCGTCGCCCGCTGCTTTCTCCCAAATATGCGCTCGAATTCGCCGCTCTTGCTGCTCCTCTCTCGCTCGTGCGCTCGTTTGCTCGCGGCGAATTTGTCAAATGTGTGTGTTTGGGGCCTGTGAACGCGCGGAATGCGGAAATATTGTTTGCTGTTTGTTTGTCTATTGCTTTGTTGTTGTTGCTGTTGTTGTAGTTGACTCTTTTTTCTCTTTCGCTGCCTTCTGTTTTGTGTCTTCTGCTTTGTTTCGCTTTTCAGCAGCTCGTAGATGCGTCGGCATTTTCTATGGTGCATGACATTAAAGTTTTAAATTTAAATGCAAGACTGCAGTCTACATTTACCCCCAGGCCAGCCGCTACTGGCCCCGCCCCAGCTGCCCTCTCCGCTCTCTTGCATATATTCTTAGTTTTAATGGCACTTAACCCTTGTGCGCACAATTGAACTTTTTAGCAAGTGCGTTCGTTGAATTGCTCGCAAAAGAAAAGTCGCGCCCCACTTTTCAAAGTTTTTCCAGTCGCAACAGTAAATGCACAATATGCTGAACAATTTCTATACCGGCCAAGCAGCTGCTTAGCCTTTTCATCAGCTGCTCCATTGCCACCCACTTGAGTGTTGAAAATGCGCATACGCCGCATGGTACCGGAAAACTTGAATTGCATTTGCCGCCATTTCATTTGCCACAGGCGAGTTGCGTTATTTCAACGATCGCGTGCCGTGTCACTGACAGCTGCAGCAACACCAGCAACAACAACAAATAAATTACTTTTAATACTCTTTACTTCAGCTCTATATAAATAATCATTCCAATTTTTCTAGCAAAGTGCAGCTAATCTTCTATTATTAGTCAAATGAATATTTGTAGAGTATTCCGAGTTCATTTAATGACTGCTTCCCTTTTCCTTTTGTGCTTTTCTCTATCGGCAATCATGTTCGATTTGTTGCTTCGTGCAAATGTCAGAAGTGTGACAGAGATTTTTAATGACGTATTGCACTGTGACATGATTTCAGTGGAGATAAACATCTGGTTTGACCCACTTGCCGAGTGGTTCGTTCTTTCGCTCATCTTGTGGCTCATCATTAACATCAGGCAGTGCCCCAGCATCAGGCAGCTTTGCCCTTTTACTGCTGCTCTTTCCCAGTTGGCAGTTGGCGTGCTGATTTAGCTGCAGTGTGAGCGAGCAGAACGGGTATATTGGTTGCAGCTGCTGCAATGGCTATAGATTAGAAACTTGATATATAAGTAATTTAAATGAATAATTTAATTTACTTTTTATTTATATGTAGCTATATACCCTACATTATCTTTAACAGAGTATTGTGCAGTCAGAATTCACCACAATTTTGTTGTTTAGCTTTAGTTCTTGGCTTCTCGCTGAGCCGGGATACAAAATTATTATGCATTTGTTGGATGAGCACGATTTGCGTTCATATTTAGCTTTAAACTTGAAAATTTGTAGTTGTCGTTGTCGTTGTCGTAGCTGTTGTTGTTGTTGTTGTTGGGAGTGTTCTACAGGTTTGCCAGTTCCACCTGCTGTGCTACGTGGGAAGCTTGAAAATGGTTTGCCCCATGTGCAGAGAGGAAATGCTTTGTTGCCTTGAAAAAAACAAAAAACAAAATGCAACAAGTTGTTGACGATGTTGTTGTTGTTGTTGTTGTTGTTGTTGCTGCTGTTGTTTGCTCGCTTGCTTGATTGATTGATTGTTGGACTGAAGCTGCAATTCGGCAATTAAGTTGCTGAATTAAGGAAACAGCGTTTAAACACACACACACACACACACACACACACACATGTACACATACAAAGAGCAAAGAGTATCTGCTAAATTTGTATTAGAACACTTGTCGACATGCTGCGGCACATATCTGTAACTATGTATCTACATAACTTTGGCTGCTGTTAGCCACTTGTGTTGGCCAACTTTGAACGCGTTCAGAAAACAAGCCAAAAAGCCAAAACACAGAAAAAGAAAACCACCTTGCGCACAGTTAGTCATTCATGGCACACAGATACACACACACACACACACACTCACACACATAACAGATACGGATATCTGGCCAGCCAGACAACAGTTAACCAACACAACTGCCAATTGTTAACCCAAATGTGCTGCCAAGTGAGTTACGTGCCAAATGCGGGAGGGGGCCACCTGTAAAAGGGGAGCAGCTGATGGGTGGACAGAGGGGGGGATGGCCTCAAGTGATTGGCGCGCCTGCGCGTTGCGCGTTGCCAACTGATTTGTTGCGCATTGATTGAAGGGTAAATTACAGGTTGCCACATGCGATTCGATGCGTTGCCGTTGGCTTTTCTCTTTGCTTGGCAAATTCGTGTATCCCACATAGATACAACACATCGATACGTTTACACACGGTGTTTTGTTGGCTACCTCATTTCTAATCGCCTGTAGAATGCTTCGTGTAAATGGTTAGATAAATGTATATATATATATATTGTTTTAACTGATTTTTCACAACTTTTTTGCAAATTGCGTCAGTTTCGCGAGTTACTATGATTTTTAGCTATTTGTTGTTCTCCATGTTTGGATTAAGCTACTCCCTGTCCCCCCTCGCAAAGCCCGCCGCTTTGCGTGTGTATCTGTGTCACGGTGTGCGTGTGCGTGTGTGTGTGTGTCTCTAACTGCATATGAAATTCGATTTCAATGCTGACATTACGCTGTCACGTAATTAAAAACACATAAGCATATGAATTGCTATTTGTGGTTTATTTTTGGAATTGTTTTGGTAGCGACGCTTTGGCATTTCGAGTGCTCTCTGAAAATAGTTGGAGCGCCCGAAAGTAACCGGCAATCACGCTGGCTATGACGCACTTATTGCCCTAATTGAACTGGTTCATTGAGCTGAACCGAACGAACTGCTCTGGCATTCATTGCTGCAAATGTGCGCTCATAATATTCGGATGAGCTTTTAACTGGCATTCATTTATTTGCTCGTCTTTTATGGACCTTATAGAGAGCAGCTTCATTTATATTTTTTAAACAGTTTGCGAATTTCCTTTTTGCTGAGAAATTAAAAAAAAAGAAATAAATAAAAAATTATGTCTCTATTTAGATTAATAACCAGAAAAAGTTTCGGCCATAAACTGTTTATATATATGAGTATTTTAAATATCACATCCAATATTCTTTTTATGGAAATGTTCTTTAATGGAGTATATATATAAACGTTTTAAATATCAAATTTCATATTCTTTTTATGGAAATGTTTTTTAATAGAGATATAACATTTATAACTTATAAAAATAAGTCAAACTGTGCTCCAGGTTTCCTTAAAAGACTAAAGTTGGATAGAATTAATGTGAGGATTATTAGAAGAAATATTGGAAAGCTTGACTGTTCGTAATGACTTACACTTTCATGAATTATTTAAAGCATTTAATTTTGTTTATTAAAGTACAAGTTCCAACTTTCCATAGTCCTTCTACAACTTTACTCATATAAATAGTTTCATTAGCCTTATGTTTTTCTTCCTTTGACGCCTTGGCTAGTTAATTGAGGGTTTTAGTCCCGCTCAGGCTTTTAGAACCTAAGTATATACACTTAAAATTCTCTAAGCCGTCATAGGTCAAGAATGCTTCAAGCAATTGCATAAAGAGAACAGACAAACCTAATGATTCACCTGGCATTTTTTTTTTCGTGTGGTGCCTGGGTTTACGACAGCAAACAGTGAACACTTCCTTTTAATTAATATCTCCAGCTAGCTCGTTTGTTTTTTGGTATCACAGTCAAAGCCTTTGGCGGTTGCTGCCAATAAAAAGCAAAACAAAAGCAAAAAACTTTTTATGGCACACCGTGGTGTGGCTCATCATAAAATACTAAAATGCGAGTACAAGAAAAAAAAAGAAACAGAAATGAATGGAAAAAGAATAATAGTAATAGTAGCAGAAACAAAGACAACGGCGCGGATATGATGACCTCATTTGGCATTATGGCAACAGCGTCGGCTAATTGAACAGAGCCAAGTTAAGCTGAATCTGTCTTTGTGTTGTTCTTACTGCTGCTGACTTTTCAGATTCCCTCTGATTACATTTAATACGCTCGTTAAGAGAATAAACCACATACACTTAACAAAAATTCAGTGTGGCTATAATTTTGCCCAACACATTTGATAATTTTGCCAATTTTGGTTTTTGTTTTATTTTTTGATAATTGTTGCAATCAAATATAATTACAAATGCTGCAAAATTGTCCATTTTTGTTGCCTTTGTTTTTGTTTT
The DNA here is from genome assembly GCF_001654015.2 of Drosophila navojoa. Next base: position 960,484 of record NW_022045874.1, on the reverse strand, counting down.
TTGCATAGCAATGGCATAAAAAAAACAACAGACACACAAAAAAGCTCAATTATTGTTGCAACAAGCAAAAACAACAAAATGGGGGAAAGAAATCTTCATATCTCTCTATCGTCTCTCGATGCGGTAACCTGCCTCAATTTCAGTTTTGCCAAACATTATTATTACGAGTATTTCGCTCATTTGTTTTTGCTCTTGTTGGCCGCACAGCAACAGCAGCAGCAGCAGCAGCAACAACAACAACAACAATACAGACAGCGACAACAATTGATCATTTTCTGCTGGCCAGAAAATGAATCGTTCAAATATTGTTATGAAAACACAAGTGAGAAAATGCAACGAGAACTGACGCAATTCGAATACCCTGGCACAGCTTTGCGATGAACTGTGATCGAGGTATTGTGGTAAAGAATTCGCTACATTTATAATCTCTATGATCGTATGTCACAATTGTTTGAGAAACTTTAAGAGTGTCCTATGAATTTTTATATGAGAAAATTTACCTTGATATTTCTAGCGATCTATTTATATTCTTTTCTCTAGCCCTCCTCTAGCTAAATGAACTATACTCTCCTCATATTTCCCTTCTCTGTATATGCTCAGGTATGGCGCTAAAAATATATATTATTTTCATATAAGGAATTGTAGATACAGTAGAAACCCGATAATTCAAAATGGCAAGGGGATAAGTTTTTTTTTTGATTTACGAAGAAATGCATATTATCGAGAATTATTAAAAACGAATTTCTATCAGGGGGAAAGAATTTTTTTTTTCAATTTATCGCGATTTTCGGTTAGCGGGGTACGAGTTATCGAGACTCGATCAGTATCAGTATCAGTCAATCCTTTTACATTCTTTTCCCTCTGCATAGGCTCTCCTCAGGCCGTATATTGATCTCATATAAGAAAATATATCATAGGAATATAGTTTCTGTTCTCTTCTATTACACATTCTCTTCTCTGTCTCTATGTACTCGTTCTTGTCTATTTAAGCTCCTAGATATTTGGTTTAAATTCTTCCGATGAAACGATGATTTCATATTGTTTCTTCTGTCCTTATAAACTCTCTTATATCTGTCGAAAGTCTCAGCTTTTCTATCAGATATTTATCTTACCTTATTATTTTATATAGTGAAAATTCTCATTACCCATTTCGTTTCTTTTCTTCTTTATATATGTATATATTTCTTTAAATGCAATCGGCATTAGAAATTGCAGCTAACCTTTGCAGCAGTAAGGGCATGCGAGATAGAGAGAGAGGGAGACAAGCAACTGTAAACAAGTCTGTTGCAGTCTCCAACTGCAATCGGGCCAATTGTGTGCACTGTGCTAGATGCAGTGCCGTTGCCCCTCCGATTGCCCCAGTTGCCCCTCGATTGCATTGCCTGACACGCTGACTGGGTGACTGCTTAAAAAACCCATCATCAATGGACGCTGCTGCGACTAACTGTAATGTCGTCAGCGCTGCTTGGCCCACAGTCTACTGCTGATTGCCGACTGTTGGCTGTTGACTTTAGACTGCAGACAGACTGACTGACTGGCTGACTGGCTGACGACGCCATTATGAAATTGCCAGGCAGTCAGAGACCGTCAGCAGTGGGAGGAAGCTGAGCGAAAACAAAACAAATGCAAAGTTTGTTTAGCCGTGTCCCAAAAGACTTTTCACCTGCCGCCATGCAAATAGAAGTCACAAACTGGCTGCCCCATGCCAAGCGCTGCCTCTACTCCCCTTCCCTGCTCCCTCCCCTCCTCACCCTCTCTCTCTCACCTGGCCAGCTTGCAACACCGTGAGCTGTCAGGCAACTGCAATCTTGGCCTCAACTGGGCAATCTTTGTCCAGCAGCAGCTGTTGCCACCAGTGTTGAATGTTTGCACTTTCGATCTGGGCCCAGTTGACGCTTTGCTTTGCTTTTCAATTCGAATTTGCTTTTCAATTATTTTGGGTGCGCACAATTATTGTGAAATTAAGATGTTTGGCTATCGCTTGTTATTGCTGCTGCTGCTGCTGCTGCTTCAACACAGACAAAAACAATTCGAGTATCTGGACTTTCCATTGTGTGTGCGTGTGTGTGTGTATGTGAATTATTTGCGATGATAAGATATGAGTTTGAGCTAATTATGGCTAGAAATTTTCAAGTTTTCAACAGCGCACTGACACACAAAAGTCGAAACGAGAAGGAGAAGAAGAAGAAGAAGAAGAAGAAATTAACCGCATGAAGCTGTCACTTTTTCCAAGCAAAGCCAAGCCAAGCCAGCCAGCCGGCACGCCAAGAAAAATCTGTAACAAATGCGCAGCTGCTGCGGCTGTAGAACAAACTTTCACCCGAAAAAGCGACAACAGCAGCAGCAGCAGCCGCCGCAACAACAGTAATAGCAACAACAACAACATGCGCTACGGGCCACACGTTGCAACTGTTTTATGACTTGAAATTCACACTCTTAATTGCCAGGCTGAGACCTAAAAGTGCCGCAGACACATTTAAGCTGCATGCAGCATGCGTGTATCTCATAGATACATGTAGGCATACGCACACACACACACACACACACTCAACTGCTAGACTGGTAGCATAAATCGCCTCTTAACGCATCTATAGACAAGCGGACTCAAAAGAACGTTTATTTCAGTCTGCAGAGAGCCCAGAGCAACAATAAAACAATGAAAGAGAAAATTAATAACCCGATTGCAGTTGCAATTGCAATTGCAATTGCAATTGCATTGGGGCCTGCAGCTTAATTAAGCACATTAGCAGCACATCAACGCAATCATGTTGGCAACAAATATAAGATTAAGTGCACTTAAGGCCATAATAGATGTGTATGGATGCGTGTGTGTGTGTGTGTGTGTGTGTGTAGGTATCATCGAGTAGCTGCGCCTCATTTGTTATATAGTTCATGAGAAATGCAGCAGTCAGCTATTATCAGCTATTTCACTCCTTAATTTAAAGCGCATAAAGGTGAAGGCATAACGATTGCTGATCAGGTAGAATTAGAACATGGACGCTAATTGGGTAAACCTGCTCAGGCAATGCGAATGCGAAAGGAGAGAAGAAGCAGAAGAAGTGTTCTTAAAATAGAAGAGATGAATTTATATGATAATCTATAATGCAAATATGTTCAGTGTATTGAATAAATGGATACATACATGGCAAGAAATAAACAGATAGAGATAAATACTAGATGATGAATGAAAATATATACAAATTATTCAATGTCTGTTCTATGTAATGTGAATTTAAGAACATAGAAAGAAAGGCATAGATAGATAGAGGTAATAAATGTATAAAGCTAGAATAGATATTAGACAAAAATGGGTTGATTTATTAAATTTTATTGAATATACATTCTCTGCAGCAAAAATTTATTAATATACTAAAGTTACTTAAAATGAAATAAATGTGTATATAGACATAAATGGATAGATAAATATGTGTATTAAATGATATAAGATTAGATTAGATTAGATTGGATATATGTATATGTATCAATACATTTCTCGTATTTATGACACTATAATATATATAGTAAAATATTTAAGCAATTTAGCTCATTTAACAATAGTTTTTAGTAAATCCAGTGAAACTATACTCATTTAATCTTGCTTTTATTGTCTTGCTTTTTATTATTTTCACCGAGTTAACTGAGTCCAAATCGAAGTCCAAGTTTATTTTTAGCTCACGTACTCTAGACATCATATGTCATAATCACACCGTCAACAAAGCTTTCTGCCACACACTAATACTATTGCACAATTGCCAATGCGAGCACATAACTGTTTCTAATTTCCCAGCTGTCTCTCTTAGGTTGCGAACAGTTTTGAAAGTCGTTTTGATGTTGTATGAAACGCAATGCATTGTTAATTTTACGCTTGATTATGGTATTCACATGGATTGTCAATATTTTTCTATATTGTAATTAAAAATGGGTTCGCTCTCCGCCCCACCCCACCCCTCTCACGCAGCTGGAAGTGCGTTCATAAGTTGGTTTTAGGTTTCGCGGTCGCATTCGCATTCGCAATTGGAGCTGCAACAACATTTTCAACACCCACTCGCGGTTGTCAACACAAACACATTCAGCAGAGATACACAAAGAGGGGGAGAGAGAGAGAGAGAGGGGGGGAGTGAGTGTTCAGCATTTACGCTCAAGTTGGAAAAGCGCTCGCGAGTGTAAATTGTGTTAAGTTCTTTTTGGCTTTCTCGACTGGCTCAGCTGCTTGGCTGCTCAGCGGCTTTCTATTTGTCAACCCCCCTCTTCCCCGCTGCCGCTGTTCAGTTCTGGCTAATGACGTTTTGGCCTCGTCTTGTTGCCATTTTGTACGATTTGTTGTAGGAGGAAGTCGCTCTACAGCTTATTCCATTTGTCTGCTCTTGTCCGGCAGTAGTTTCTCTAACAAATTCTGGAACGTCATATTTAAAGAGGGTGAACTGAAAAATCCACACTCCAACCATAATTAGCGGCATTATTTTCCCATTATTCTTTCGAAAGTTGTAGTTTTCTTAAACATTTTGTGCCGCAGTCGCAGCCACAGCTATTCAGTTAGTGCAATTAAAGCGTCATTTAACTGGGCGTGGGAGTTTGGAAAAATTATTTCTTAAATATACATAGCCCACCCACATTTTTCGAAATATACGAATGTTATCAGAAAAAGCTGCGCAGCCCAGCCCAGGCCGAGCGCAGGTGTGGGCCAGCACTTAATGAATGAGTGTAATAATGAAAATAGAAATAAAATAAAATAATACAAGAAACTGACACATGACAAATTGTTATAAAAATCTATTTGCAGTTGGCTCAAAAGCCATGAAATTAAGTGTTGCAGAGAAATATTTCTCTCTCATTCAATTTCATGTTTCGTATTTCGTTTGTTCGTTTTTAATTAAAAACGAACTGCGCCTAGCCAATTCAATTAAAACGTCTTGGCGTGCCTGCTTTAAATGAGTTTTGCAGCCAGGTTAGCTCAATGCCACATACATTACGCAAATTGTGTGCGATCGCAGCTCGTGTCCCATTGCATTTGCTCCACATTACAGGGTGGCCAAGATTTGCGTTGAGCTCCAGTTGGCCGGCCAGCTGCTGCTCACCTCGGTCCATCCAGCTGCTGTTGCTGCTGCTGCTGTTGCTGTTGCTGCTCTGATGAAGACAACAAGCCACAATCGAGTCGCAATCCGCAAGCCGCAATTGGGCAGGCCAACACACACGGACTGGGTTGCGCTTCTTCTTCGAGCTGCTGTGGCTTACGTGTGACGGCGGCACGCTTCCGACTTTCTCCAGACAAACACACACACATGAATGCATACCCATCACACACACACACACACACACACACTCTCATGTCAGGCACAGTCGCATTTGCGCGCCATAACAAATTCAGTTTGCTTTCGGTCCGTCTGTCTGTCTAATGATCCATGCCGTGAGTATCTGACTTTCATATGCAAATCCCCCCCATTCTTCTCTGCCTCTTGGCCAAATTGAAATGTGCACAGCGCATGGCTTTTGTTTTACATGTATGTATGTATGCTCCCCAGTTGGCCATTTGCCAGAGCTTAAGATGTTTGTTGTCTATTTGTTTGATTGTTGTTGCAGTGCCTCCTCTTTATGCCCGTTTGTGTTTGATGTATCTGCTGCCAACTGCTGTTGGCCGGCGCTGTTGTCTGTTGTCCAAACAAATTGTAATATGTTTCTAGTAAATTGCCCCAGTATTATGTCAGCAAACAAGGAAATTGAAACTATGAATAGAAATTTAGTTGAATGTGCTATGAGAGTATCAAGGATATATTGAATGACTAATTCTGACATTTATTCTTATCGTAAATTGAGCACAAATTAGATTCAAGTCAAGTGCAATTTGAGTCTAATGACTTGATTGCCTTTTGTCACTCTTTAATGCGAGATAATTTCTGGGTAAATGCTGGCAAATTCCTTGTAATTTTGTTTTGAGTACAGCTCACTTATGCAACACTCTCTTCTTCTTCTTCTCTTTCATTTCAGGTGAGTTCACATTAGCAGCTGTGGGCCGTCGTAACTGTTTATACTGTTCGTGCATCATCATGTTTGCTTTTTAGTTTGGGTAAGAATCTGAGACTTGTCTTTAGCTAAGAACAGCAGCATCAGATTGGGCAACGAGGTGTGGCGCGGCCCGGCTTGGCCATGGGCACTAGACACTGCCAGGGGCTGGCTGGCGTGTATTTGGCCAGTTGCCTCTTGGCTTGGCTGGTTATTTTCTGTTTCTTTTTTTTTTGGTTTTACGATTCAAGCGAATTGTAAAATATGTGCAATTATAATAAATTATATTCGCGTGGATTAACGAGTTAATGACGGTGGCGGGACTGAAACCATAAGAGCGCGTGTTTTTAATTGTTAAATTGCTCAAAAGAAAACGACGCAGCAGCAACAACAACAAACAGCAGCAACAACAAACAGCATCAGCAAACAAACATACAACTAACATTGTCTGGTAAGCTGCCGCTTACCAAATTTGTGTCATGCCCCAAATAAGACAAATCCGCACAATCCGGCTGAGTGGCTGAGCGGCACTTCCCAACGGATGTGGCTCGCTGCCTGCCTGGCTGTCTCTGGCCAATGCTGCGTATGAGCAATGCGTGAAAAAAAAAACAGAAAAAAAACACCAACTAAAACGAAAGAAAACAATAAATTTTTGTTGTTGTGGATGCTAATGCATTGGCCAGGAAATCCATGAAAAGGCATTGCCAACTCGTCGCATGGCTATATTTAGTCAAGCTATTGGCGTTGCCATGTAAACAACTTGCAGTCGACAACAACAACAACAACTACAACAGCGACCTAAATTTACCGTAAAATGCATGAGAAAAACGCTGTGCGCCATGAAAACCCCGCAGACAGCGGCTGGGGTTAAGCAACGAGGAGGCGGACTGCGCCTTCTGCTTGATGAGGCGATTCTCTATGCGTGGCCAATGCTTGTCTGTCGCGTCTCGGGTTTTCAGAGTCTCAGGTGTCTGCCCGCTGTGCAGCTGTCGCGAGCAGCAACAGCAGCAGCAGCAGCAGATGCAACAAGTTGCCAGCCAGCGTCGCCAAGGTCATCGTCGTTAAACGTTACTAACATCAGCAGCAACAACAGCAGCATCCACAGTCGCCACAACGTTGCCTTTTAAACTGTTTTTGGTAGCTGCTTTGGTTTTTTCTCTCTCCTTTTTCTGTTGCTGTTGCTGTTGTTGTTGTATTTCTGCTGCTTCTTGGTGCTTGTCTGGCCAGTTTGGCGAGTTTGGCTTTTTTTTTTGTTTGCGCGCTGTTCAGATTTGCTCATTGCTTGGGCTTCTTCATCATTTTTATGCGCCTTGTTCTTGTGCTCGTATTTCATTTTTGGGCCGGCTTGTTGCCCATATGGCGCCGCTGAGCTATTGCCGTGGTCTGTGAGTGCCTTTAAAGCGGAAAATTTATGAACCACACACGGTTAAATATGCACATGCATACACTGACGCACACACACACACACACACACATACGTGTAGCGTAATAACTATATACAATTTCACAATAAATTATGCATAACCTTTCCAATAAGTCAACGAACCTGCCCGCAATTAGGCAGCTCGGCAATCGACCGCTGAATCATCAGCAGCAGGAGACCGGGAACGAGAAGGACATATACAAAGGTGAAAGGCGTAGCCAACAGGACGAGCCCAACGCGTGCCTAGTCAAATGGACACACGCACGCACACTCAGGCACACACACACACACACACACACACACACACACCTAGAAACCCAGTGAACCGTTGAAATTGTATGCGCTGGCTGCTGTCTGTGTCCGCTTTGGGGCAAAGCTTGTGGGCTGTCAGCGCGTCGTATACTTAATATGTATTTCCAGTTATAGGCGGCCGAGGCGCTTATTGATTGGCATGAATATTAGTCGATGTCCTCATTTACACACAAGCAAGCAAGTCTAGGCTCCTAGCCTTTCGAATGTTTGTCTCTCTCTCTCTGTGTGTGTGTGTGTGTGTGTGTGTGTGCCTGCTCCTCGTGCTCTGCTCGCTCAACATGCAAACAAGTCTTTTATGGCGCTTTTCCAGTGACAGTGCATCACATGGCCATGTTTGGTTATCTTTAACTGTTTGTAAGCCAACGGAGTCGGCACTAAAGTTGATTTTTAAGCTGGCTACAGTTGTTGCTGCTGCTGCTGCTGCTGCTGTTGCTGCTGCTGCTGCTGCTGCTGCTG
>NW_022045874.1:932057-952286 GCF_001654015.2 Drosophila navojoa | reverse complement strand
GTTGTTGCTGCTGCTGCTGCTGCTGCTGTTGCTGCTGCTGCTGCTGCTGCTGCTGTAGTTGTTGTTGTTGTTATCAATGACGCCGGCAGTTAAACAGGTTTGTTTTTTGTTAGCATTGCTACTAACTGCTATGCGCACAACTAATTAGCCAACCGCATTTTTCAGTCACATTTGCAGCCAATGAAATAAAATTAATAAAATTACTAGACTCGGCATATATATGTATGTATATATGTGTATATATTTATATATGTTTAAAGAACGCTGAGAACTGAATGGTCGCTTCTACTTTGACCCCATTGCCTGACAAATATTCATAAATTATGCTGAAGTGCAGCCCTGGAAAATCGTGACAAACTTCATGGGTTAACTTCAAGTGGAAATCTTGGAGTCCTGGAGCAAACGAAAACTGCCTTTTGTAGTGGGACAAAGGAGATTGATCAGCTAAATGTGGAAAGCAGATAAAGCCATGAAGATTTCTACTTCTGGCTGCAAAGCAGCGGCAACTGAACTGAAATTTAAGTGGTTTATAAATTCAGCTGCCTATTATCCAACATGAAAATGGTTAAGTTGAACTTAGCGAGGGGTAAAATGCGAGAGGAGTAAACACGTCTGTTTATGCTCCATTTAGGCTACTCTCTTTGCGGGCACTTAAAACATGAAAATTATGACTTACTTCCGCTGCAGAGCAAGCAGAGCCCCTTCATGATCATCATCATCAGAGTTAACTGATATCTGAATTCAATTTTGCTGTCAGCCAGACAAAAGTGAACCATCTAATTGAATTGTCATAGAGCAAGCGATAGGCCCTCAACTGGCCTCAAATCCATTTGCTACTGTCAGCAGTTTTAACTGGGCCCGATTGCTGCGATTAAGCCAAGTAGCGCGCTGCGGCAGCCAGCGAATGCAAATGCAAATGCCACTGCCACCACCGCAGCCACAGCGCGGCTCTAAATGATCTTGGGCTTGGTCGTCGTCATCGCAACAGCCGACGAGGCCTTCAGCCGTTCTCTGGCGAAGGTAAACGTCATCATCGTCATCGTCGTCAGTTACATAAAAGCTAATGAAAATGCCGCCGCCTCATTAGCCTGCGCCTTATGAATTGCAATTACAACTGCAACTCGCTTCATGCAGCAAGTGCTGCTGCACAGCCATTAGAGCCAGGCATCTAATTAGATGAGGCTCTTGGAAATGTGCGTAAGAGCAATTTAATTGGATCTAGTCGACGAGTGCTCCATGTAAACGCACTGAAGACTCTCATGAATGGGCGTCATTAAACCATTAACAATGTTAAATAAGGGATCATCGCTTGAAGGACAAATTTGTCATTAATCATTTAGCCTAAGTTTGGCTTGCTGTTCAAGAGTCGCAACAATTCTCTGACTACTTCCAGGGTCACCTCTAATTATGTTCCTCGGCTTTGATTACTTTGTCTCGTTGCTCAATTTGTTCTTCACTTCCGTTTAGCACTTGGCTAGAACACAATTTTTATATTTATATAAATATTATTATTACCTATATCTATTTATATGTTAGCTTCTTCTGGAATACCTGTAGGGTCAACTTTTCGTTCTCCTTTGTCACTTTTAATTATCATTTTAGTCATTTTCATGTGTCTCATGTTCTCCGTTGTCACTTGAATCACCTTGGCTGTTTACGCTCCACCGACACTCTTATGTCATCCAAGTTTTCTAAAAAATACATTTTCTTTTGAGTTTTTTTCATGTCACCGTAATTTTGCGATATTAGATCATACGTAGCCCACTTCTCTTCATGGTTATTGATAGATCTAGACAACATCGAGTCGCTATCTCCAACTCAGCGATTAGCTAAGTCGGTCTGGTTCCGCGGCTTTGATGTTGTTAACTTTCTAAAAATGCTCGTATTTATTTATCTTGCTTATGTTTGGCTAAATGCAGCGTGATTTATTAGTTTGTTGCTCAAATTAACAGCCGCTGGGCTTGGATTATGACGGTGAACTTCTGGGAAAAATAGAAACAGCTGTCTACGATAGCTCGATTCTCAACCTTGAGCTTAGATAGACAGAGCCCAAAGATGCTCAATTGATTGATATCTGTATTTGGTGTTGCTGTAAATTGGCTTAATTTGTGTACTAAAACCTAAAGCTAAACAGAAATGGTAAAACGATCAAAACGCGTTTACAAATTGCCTGCGCTTTCAGTGCTAATGGCCAAGTGGTTAGGGCCACAGCTGGAAGCCGTCTAGTACAATAGTCCAACTGCCCCTATATCCCCGCTGCCTGCTCGACAGCGTCGTGTGGCAAAAGCAAAAAGCAATTTAATAAAGCCATGAACCTGGAGGCCAAGTACGAGTACATAGAAAAGCCGAGCAACAACAACAATTGTACGTCTTGGCCTGGCCTTTTGCTTGTTATTATTAAATCGTGGCTGCTGGGCGTAGAGCTTGCCAAAAATAAAAAACTATCCAAGTACACGAGATTTTTGACAACTGTCAAACAGCAAATGTAAATATAGAGATGAATACACAATATATAAGAGCAGACAGAGCAGAGACAAAGCAGACAGAGCAGACAGCAGAGAGAGAGACACAAACAGTGTCAAGTTTAAACAACTTTACGAGTGGCCGGCCAAGTGTCGTGGCTTGAAAGCAATTTCTATGCAACTGTTTCGAGGGTCAGCTGGCCGAGTCTGTTAGAATTTCATTAGCTCTGGCTAAGCCTTTAAGCCACTAAGCCTCACCGAATGCAGACAGCAAATGTTTTTCAATCAGCCGAACGCAAAAACCAATATCGATTTTCAGCTAAACAAAACGAAATGTACTAAGCCCATTGCTATTTATATATATTGCCTAGCGAATTTGGTATGCTCGACGAATGTTATCGTATCGCTATTGATATTAGATATCAGTGCACCTGATATTGACTCTCGCAGGCAGTTCAATTAAAATGCGTGTGTGCTGGCTGCATATTGATCGATGTGCTCTTGGAATAATGCCTTTGTTTTGCTAGCAATTGCTAACACAAATTCAATAATACTTATATTTTTGCGAGCTTTATAATAGGAATGGAAAAGCGCACGAAATTTTACTTAAAGCGGCAAAGCTGGAGAACTCTTAGGGTATTTTATATAGATTTTGTGTTACTTAGAAGGTCAATTCAGCTTTGAAAGCACATGAAAGCTTTGTATGAAATTCAAGTATTAATGCTTAGTTAATTTATTTGAAGACTAAAATAGGATTCTAGGGTTTTTATCGTTCTACAATGTTCAAAGTTTAAAAAGTTCTAAGAGGTAATTTATAGCTTTGTAGTAAAATGAATCGAAGCTCATTTTATGCAAAGCATTTCAAGCATTAAGTATTTAAGAATGATCTCTCTTTCCCTCTCCTTTTCCTTCCTCTTCTCTCTCTCTTCCGTTCTCTACCTTTCTTCGCATTAAAAGCCTTTGCTAAAATTCCTCTACCTTAGTTCAAGCTTTAATAGCAGATTAAGTTTTAAAATACGTTGCTGAGTTTTTAAACTAGTCCAGAGCTGCAAAGTTTGATTAATTGGCTAAAGAGTGAGATTAGTTTGCGTCAACACGTGTGATTCATGGCTTTATCTCATCAGCCTCTAGCTGGCAACAGCTGCTACACTTTTCTCCCTCTCATTCTCGCTCTTTCTCTCCTCCGTCTCGTTCACTCAGTCGCCCAGTGAACGCTGAACGCTTCCTGGTGTCTGTCTCTGTGTAACTGAGCTTTTGCTGACATGTGGACAGCAAATGTGTGTATGGTAAATAGCAATTGAACAGGTGAAAAATCTTGTTGGTGTCTGGCATGTGTCATGCGATACGTGCGATACGGCTAAGGTTAACTGTCTCTGCTGCGTTGCTGCTCTCGTCTGAATGTAGTCGCACTCGTGAGTGCTCAGCCACAGGAGAGCACTCTGCTGGCAAGCCAATTAGAGGTGCTCGAAATGAGCAGCTGCTGCTGCTGCTGCTGCTGCTGCCGTTGCTTAGGCGCCCTAATTAGACAGGTAGCCAAAACAGAAAGCTTTTACATTTGTGGCCTTCAAGCGAACCTTTCCACTTTGGGGGCAATTATAACTTATTTGCTGTGTGTGTGTGGGGTGGGTTGTGGTGTTGATTTTGTGTGCATGGGCTGCTTGGCGGTTTGGCGGTTTGGCGGTTTGGTGGCTTTACCGTTTCTATTTCCAATTGCCATGGCAATGCAGCGATTGTGTGATCTGTGTATCTGGCCGATAGAGTTCCGTAAGCTGCAGTTAGTTTGCTTGACTTTCGCGGCAGGCAGCCAAGCGATGGTGTAAGTGCTGCAATTTCGATTTCAATTTTATCTAGCAATTTTACCATGACCTTTTTAGCGTACGAGCATTTGGCCAGGCAACAATTGTTTGCTTGCGCCATTAGCCAGGTGAAAAGCAAACACAAATTGGTGCTAAATTATGCCGGAACTGAAGTCGCATCGAAAGCGGCCCCAAATATCGATGCCATATGCGATTCGTTCGTTGTTCGCTGTTTGCCGTTTGCTGTTTGCTATTTGCTCTTTGCCAACACCCTCCGTGCCGCCCACATTTCAAAGCTGCTTACGTCATTGCATAACGCAGCTCGGCTGGCAAAAAATTATCGCCGAGTAGTCGTATGCGGTCGTGCGGCCCTATCTTAGATCAACTGAAGTTGAACGCACTCATTAATTTCTGGCCCAATCAATTAAAATGCTCGCTAATCGCCGAGATCCTTTCCATTTGCAGTGAGACTTGGCAATTAAATCGCAAGGCTATGGCGGCTGTCACAACAGCTCTCCACTATCGCCGCCGATCGCACATCAGGAAAGTTGGCTAATGAAAATATTAACTATAATGAAATTAATATTTCAGCTGCGATTGTTGTTGTTGTTGATTTTTATAACTTTTTTTTCTTTTTAATTTCTTTTTCTTTATGCAGCTGCTTAGCGCATTTGAGAAATTGAAAAGAAATGCCAACGCCAAGCCTGGCCAGCAGCAAGCGAAAGTGTTGACCGTTAATTTTCACAACGCATTTGGCTGTAAAATGCGTCAATCACTTGACTTTGACTTTGACTATAACTCAGACTCAAACTGAGACTGCGGCTCAGGCTGTGAATCAGAGTCAAACTCGGATTCGGACATCGGCTATCAAGCCGGAGCTGCCGCCGGGTACTTTCGAAACTCATTTAGCATGTCTTAATGAAACTTAAATAATGCTCCAAATAAGCAAATGGCAATCAAAACTTATTATGTGCATATAAAGCGTGTTTTAATGACTCTCTGTCACGTACAGACAGTCGGTCAGTCATTCATATACACTCACATTCACATTCACATTCGCACTCAGAGCACCTCAATTCCATGTGGTTGCAGTCTCCTTTAATTTTTCTGCACATCTCTCTCTATCTCCCTCTCTCTCGCTCTCTCTGTCAGCTGTGTGCGGTCAGCTTTTCCTTAGCTTCCCTTGCCTGATAAATATAAGTATATATAGCTATATATTATATGGTCTCACAGTTGTATCTTTTTATGTGTGCCCTTCAATGGAGGTTACCAGCCAGCTGTTGTTGTTGCTGTTGCTGTGGTCGCTGCTCGTTCGCCCGTTTATAATGTAACCACAGTGTATTTTTCGCTAGACATGTAATTTTATTTTTGCCATACCTATATAGTTTTTTTTTTCGTTTTTTAAGTACAGAAGTAACACTATACTTTCAGCTAACAGTAGGCGTTGTTGCTTGGCTAATACATGCACAGAGAGTCTGAGGTTATCTTAAAGTCGCGATAAGCTGTGAGGTGTTATGAGCATTTGTGTCTCAGCTACTGCATAATAATTTGGCTATTGTCTTAAGACCGCAAACTCTGAAACTAGGCCAAACATTTTCAGATAATTTGCCTAATTCTAATTATTATCTGACTTGATTTTCATGTATTTTTAATGCCTTATAATCATAATAATAAATATTGTTTATTTTGTATTTATAATTTATTTTGTTGGACTAACAAAGATAAGAGTAGACTGCCCTGATTAGTTGCTGTCCATTTTGGTATAAACATTTGGCCAAATTCCTTATATGCAGCGAGAACTTTTAGCTTTTCATTTGAATATGAATTCTTTCATTAAATGCCATAAAATTTATGGCAAAACCAGCTTGAGGGCCAATTTTGGTGTTGTAAAAGCTAACAAAAACAATAATAAATCGATTTATTTTCTAGCTTTTTCTTCACAATTTCTATTCATATTTGTAGCTGTTGGTTATATAAAAGATTATCGATAGTCACTGTCTTGAGGCGCTAGTTGCAACAGCTGCCGCTGTGGCATCGATTTTCCTTGCAGCCAGCCGCTTTGTTGTGGTTAGCTCATTTGTGAGTTGTCGCTTCCCTTTGAGCCTGTTGGCGGTTCGCCGTGCGACACGTCCAGCGAAGGGGCTGTGGTTTGTGCTCCTCAAGCGGAACAACAGTCGAAGAGCTGGCAGCATAATAACTATGCTAGAAATCGGGAGTATCCAACCAAGAGCAACGTGAGACCAGCTGAGCTCCACTTTAGCCTGTTGCATACATTTGGTGTAGTTCAATATACCCCCGTTTTCATTGGGCTCAGGGTATATCAAAAGGGCTGCGGGCATTACAATTGCATTGGCATTGTCTTTGGTGCGGCTGGGGCTATGGTCAGAGAGTGCAATTGCCAGCCCTTCCGTTTTGCTAGAGCTAGAGTCGGAGTCAGAGCCAGAGCTAGAGCCAACCACTAACAACTAACAGCTAAGAGCCAAAGTCAAACCGTTCGATGCGGCACTGATAATAAATTTTCCTTATTGTTGCCTGCCCACGTTGTTATTGTTGTAGTTGCTGTGGTTGCTGCTGTTGTTGGTTTATGCACACAACATCATCATAATAAATTTCGCCTGATGTACGACGCAGGCGTTGTTGTTGTTGTACTTTAATAAGCAAAGTGCTTGGGCTGGCCGCTTGGCTGGTTAGAGCCGCGTTTAGCAGCCAATGGCCAATGGCCAATGGCCAGTGGTACTACTGTTTTGTCCACTTGGCCGCTGTGCAACCTGCTAGGTTTATTGAACCTCACCTTAATGATCATAATCAACATAATGATAATGATAATAATGATGATGATGATGGTGATTATCAGCGGCGTCATCAGCTGAGTCAAGCGTTAGTTTGCCGGCTATTTAAAACTTTTGCTTTATTTATTAACTTTACACGGCAGCAGCTGCCTCTGTTGTTGTTGTTGTTGTTGCTGCATTGTTTCTGGCCATGGCTGGCACATTATTCAAGTCTTCATTTGCATGCGTCAACATGCTTCTGTGAGTAAGCGCCGCATTTCCGCCTTCGCATCGGCAATTAGATACCCACTAAATTAAGGGTTTAATTAAAAAAAAGCAGTTCGAGGTGTTAATTAGTCGCCTTACATGCCTAATAACTGGGCTAGCACGACAGCTGCAGTTGCAGAGAGTCCGACTTTTATTTGATTATCCCCAACATTTTCTATTTTGGCAATGTGTCACACGTGATGTCGTGTGTGTCACATCCAACACCCCATTGTAGTGACATTTGATTAGCATTGCTTGACTCACATAATCATAATTTTAAATCATGGAAAACGTGTCAAATGCAGCTCACGACTTTTTCACAATTCCAACAACTGAATTAAACATGGAGCAGGTGAAAAAAAGAAAAAAAAAACAAGAAATAAATAAATAAAATGGGTATTAGGAAATGCTTGAGCTATATATCTAGATATTAGCTGCGAACTTTCTAGCGAGAACTGCGCTGAAATGTGATGTCATTCGTAGCAAAGTCTAGCTATTTTCACTTTCATTAAGGAAAACTGTTCAAACTGAACAAAGAAATGCAAAAGAAATAAACAAAGTTCACTGATCGCAGCTGCTCTCTGTGGCAAATGTTGCTGCTGCTGTTGCTGCTGTTGCTGCCACTGTTGCTTATTAGCTCGAGCTGCATTTCTTTTTTTTATTTTTACTTTATTGTTTCTTGCGTTTGGCATGCAAATTACGCGGCAAAATGCACAGGCAACAACAATGCAACAGCCGCCACAAACGACAACAACAATGTTAACACTAAGGCCAATGTAACTAGAAATTGCTGAAATATTTTCACTTTGCGCATTTCTGTGCAATTTTTACGGCCACCAAATACGACACGAAAATAATAACTTTATTTCAGCTGCCCTACGCAATGGGCGGGTAACTTGGCATTCATATTGAGTTTGCAACAATGTTAAAAGTTAATTTTATTAAGTTATTGTATTAACGGTTTATAGATACATATTAATGCTCAAGTTTTGTTGTCTTTTTTTGTGTAATTTAAAAACAATGCTAAATTCTATTTAATGGAAATCCCAATCAAGTTAGTCACTTGAATTAGCATTTGATTTAGCATATCAAATTAATAAATCCTCAAGTCGGAAAGCACAATTAATCGATATCATTTATATGGCTTACATTAATCTGAGCAAAATTCGCTGCATTTGAATTCAGCTGCTGTTGCAGCTTTTGTGGCAGCAAGGGTATTTTAAATTCGTGTTGCTTTTAGCCATTTGTGCCGCTTCTTTTATGCTTTTCGCTGCTTTTGTGAGCTACTCCGAGCAGCTGTTTATTATGCTAGCTGTTGCTTGCTCTTGCAGCGATTGTTGCCGCTGTGCTGTGCTTTTGTGCCATTGTTGTGCATACGCCCCGTTGTCGCTGCGATGCTCTGCTCTGCGCTGCTCTGCTCTGGCCTGGCCTGGTCTGCACTCATTTCATTTTGCCAGCTTGCCGGCTGTTGCCATGTGGCTCGTAACTCGCTGGCCGCTGCCTCGGGAGACGTGGCGCAGAATTAGCACGCCATCATGTCTATAAATAAGAGAGTAGCCAACATAAATAGCATTGAGTTGGTGCTGCCGCTGCCGCTGCCGCTGCAACAAAATGTCAGCAAGCTAATCAGTGGACAGGCATCGCATTTGCTGGTAATCATTATTAATAGCCGGGCAATTACAACACCCAGCGGCGGACGCGTCGAAGGCAACTCACCTGCTGATAAAACTGCAATAAAAAATACTGCAAAAAAATAGTCGAAGAAAAAAAATTGATTGCATGTTGTCTACTCGAACAAACAAAAGCTTATAAAATATGCGACTGCAAAAAGAAGCACAAGAGGAAGAGTAAGAGGAGGAGGAGGAGGAGAAAAACTAGCAACAAATAATAAATAAAAGCGGCAGCTGCTCAATTAATTCGCCAGCTTTGTTTGCATGGCCAGAAAATAATGTATAAATTACAAAACGAATAAAAAATTAATAATTTGTATTTGCCACCGCAAATCACGACACAGAAATCATGCAAAAGCGAACAGAAAAAGACGAAAAAAATAAAAAAGAAATAAAACACAACACTGCACAAAACAAATTGCGCAAAATGCATTTTAAATTGAATAAGCTTTCAAGTACGTACAACTCGAACAGTTCACCAGATTTTCAATTACAATCGGCGGGTAGAAGCAATCCGAGTAGTCACTGAAGCGGCATGCTAAAAGGTCATTGTCTGCTGCCAATCGAACGGCAGCCACAAAACAAAATACCTAGCGTTATATCAGATTATTAATAACAATAGCAGACAAAACTAAATACAATAAAAGCACAAAAGATCTGCCCAACAGCTGTGTGCCTTATGCTATTACTCTATACATATATAAATATAACTGTATATACATATATATAATTTTTTTGTGGTTTTTGATTTTTGCGTTGCCGCCTTTGATAAATTTGTGTAATTATTTTGTTCTATTGTGTTGATTTGAAAGTCTCTTAAAGTTCCTTATATACATACACCTATATATACTTGCATATTATATTTATATATGTATACTTGTGCAGTCTTGCTTTCAAAAATGTCTGGCTGCCTGCAATTCTCCAAATTGCAAAATCTGAACAGAGTCGAGTATAGCCCAGCCACGCCTCCCACGCTGTGTTTAAGTCCATTGTCTTAGGAGTGCAATTATAAAATATACTTACCTGTGATTGCCTTCATTCAAGAGCGACCAGCCTCAGCTGCATTTAACCGCAATTTACTCAGCTGCAATGACAATCCCAAGGCTGCCAAAACACAATGGTACTTCGCGATTTGAAGTCCAGAGGCGTTGCCAGTGAATTCCAAAGCGACATCAAGAGAGACGGCTTTTAGATCGCATTGCCTGGCTCTCTGGCTGTCTGTCTGGCTGCCTGTCCGTCTGTCTTGATGGCGCTAAGCGCGGCTTATCAGACAATTGCTGTCAAGACGCCAATTTCACTTTGGCACTGAGCTGAGCCTGAGCTGCTCACTTTCACACATGTCAGCTCAGATCGAACGGCAAATGGACTTTGAACTATTTCAAAAACTGTGTAGAAATTGTAGAACTCGACTCTGTGAATCGCATCAATGACTATTTTCTGTTACACACTTCTGTCATGCTCCTAAGCCTGGTCCAACTATATCAGTTTATAGTTCTTCGGCTTTACCTACGTATACCTCTTCGCTGCTTCGCTGTACTTAGCGTAGCGGCATTTGGGTTCTCGTTAGACGTGATTTTCACTTTGGCTTCATTAACAACTCCTCGCGAAGAATTTCACTTTTACAGTCGCACTCACTCACCTGGCTGTCGGCTCAATGTGTGATTAATGAAAATACCATCTTAACTGGCATTGAGCCCGTAATCCGACAATAAACCTAGGTTTTTGGGCCCCCACCTCACCTCAACTCACCTGTGCCTCTACCTACCTCGTCAGCCAGCCAAACTTTTGTCATTAATTTGGCATCTAAACAGCTTTATTTACTTTGTGTTTATTGCATTATCCTTGAGGTATTCAGTTAACAGTTGTCACACATATATTTTCTTCATTTTATTTTTATTTGATTTCTTCTTTCTGTTTCTGTTTTGTTTTTGTAGCTTTCAGGTTTTCTGGCTGTTGTAAATTTGTTTGGACGATGAAAGATTTTCGTATGACTTTGAGTGACATTTTCCGCTGCGAAAAGTGAAAAGTTGTTATAAACACTTTTTGCTGGCGCTGCTTAAATTGCTCTTGACTGGTTTAATTGGAGCGGGCATCGATGCTAGTATATATACTAGAGTGTATAAATAGTCTACATATTTATATTTGCTTAAGCTAGTTTATAATTGTTGCTCTGGGCATATATATTATATATATTTATATAGGTATGTATGTATATATACCTGGTTTTTCGTAGATTTTTATGCAAATCACTTGAGCACTCGCTGCTGTGGTTAGTTTTACGGCTGTTTTTTATTTAACCTTCACATTTTTCAGCCCGTGCTACTCTTTTTTTTCTCTCCCTCTCCCTCTCTCTCTTTATAATTAATTAGTAGTCAAATGTTTTGTAGACATTATAATTAACTAACTTTTAATAACCGGAAGCAACTGCAGATATGTCGAGTATAATTTTGTGTTGTTGTTAGCTTTATGAAACTGTTTAAATGCGCTGGGCAAGTGACTCGCCTGTCATTCATCAGAAATGCTAAAACCTTTCCCATAATTAAATTAAATTGTTTGCCATTAATAATTGTCAGTCAGTCAACGGGCTGTGGCTTCAATTGGCATAATGTCTCGGCCCATATATGTCGGCCCAAATGTCGGAGACATAAATTTTCTCTCTCTCTCGCTAACTGCAAATAGACAAAACATAATAATCCATGTGAGACAGTCAAGTATACGAAAAATTAACCATCAGACCATTTATGAAACACAAAATGTCAGACGAAACCGTACAAAATGAATAGTCTGTGCCGCCGCTCTGCCCCACTCAACCCACTCAGCCCACTCTAACATGATACGCCGCCCGAATTCCCCACACCCCACCCCCCTAGCAATTCAATTGAATTCGCATTGAATGGAAATTGTAGTCGATATATGTATATATGTATGTCTGTATATATATATATATATATATACATTCATATGTGTAGCGTAAAGCAAACGAGGCTAGAGACAAATGTAGGCAGCATAAAATGAAAGGATCGTTGTCCAGAATACCCTGGAATAGCAACGTACATGAAATCTTAATGCATTTGGTAGTCTAATAGACATGATATCAGAGATTAAGTGTTAGGAAAAGCAGAAATTGAAAAATAGTTTATGATAGTTTAATATACCCACATCAAACGAAATGCATAGGGTATCTTCGTAAGCAAAGCAGCCAGCCCAGTCGCGTCAATCTATCGAAAATTATGTAAATTTCTCAGCCACATCTTGAAACTGGGAAACTGGAAACCGCAACAGCCGGCGTTTCGAGCCGCAAATAGAAAATCTGGCTGACAGTTAAATTGATTGTAAACTACATAAATACATATGTAAAAGATAAATCTATAGTTATTGTATGTGTTTATAAATGGCTTTGTGCTTTATTTTATCCAAATTTGGCAGCTTACTTGATTTTATTTATTTTTTTTTTTTGGGCCATGTTTTGCGGCCTGTTGTTGGCTGAGACTCGCCAAGCATTTACTGTAATCAAATAATTGCGTTAATAAATTTGCTTTAAATCACTTCAACTGCCTCGATTTGCACTTATGTTTGCCCCCCAAAAAGAAAAGATTGTGGTGCGCCTTTGCCGCTAGCGTCGGTCGCGTGGCGACTGTCAAGAGTTTTTTTTATATTTATTTATTTTATTATATTTATTTTGATTTTGATTCGTTTAGGCGTTTGCCCATGCGTTTTTTCTATGGTCGCATGTAGGCCGCAGTTTATGAAAGGCAAGAGTTGCAACAGCTTCATCTATGGGCCATTGCATGATTCATTCGAGCTCATCTTGAAGACTTTCTTGTCTTTCAGTTTTGAGCTGAACTTTTAGCCTTGTTTGCATCGCTGATCTGCTTTCACCTCGCCAGCCATCGATGAAACTGTGTAACTAGCATTTGACCTATTGATCTGATTTGATTTGTGCCGCACAATTGATGCCCACTGAAAGTGACATTCATTCATGGGCTTTGAAAAGGGATGCTGCCGCGGGTGAAGAAAGTTCATGGCGGGCATATACAACAAGACAAATTGTTATTTTACTGATCATTAGCATTGGGTTAGTTTTGTCTCTCTCTCTGTGTGTGTGTTTACAATATTCAAACGACGTCGTTCACTGACAATGGAGCTCTGGAATAGGCACACAAAATTGAATAATAGCTTCAATTGTTGATAGCTTTTCGAAGGCTTAAGCTTATGGTAAATGACAGAACAAACCGAAATGGATAACTAGCTATTTATTGATATTGGTGATCATACATTTTTATCAAATTAATATATGCGTTTATTGGGATGATATTATATCTATTTCAATCTACATTTGTGTAGAGCTCATAGTGAACTACAGGAAGAGAATTATATAGAGACTCAACTTTGGTTTTTCTTTTCTTCCTAATCGATGAGCTCTGCTCTGAATATTTTTCTATACGAAATCTAGCCTAAGGCCAATTGTTTAAACTAGTTCCCTTTTTGTTTTTAGTTTTTATTACTGAATTCTTAAAAAGTGCTTATCATTCACTTTTGTTAATTAAATTTTGGCTTAAACCAGTTTGTTCACTGTTTGACTTGTGCTATTCTGATTGGCTGCTCAATGGAGCCACTGCTATTATCTCCATATATACGATCACAGCACAGGCCCAAGGCAAAGACCTAAGTCGTGTCGTAACACACAACAAACTTTTGTCTAATGATCTTTACAATTTTTATACAGCCGCAGCTCTTTCAGTTCGCTGGCTATGTAAAACCCACTCGAAGCTGAAACATCTTCGCCTGGCGACGACTCACGCATTTGCAAGCCAATTGCCAACTGTTGCACGTAGTTGTTGTTGTTGTTGTTGTTGTTGCTTCCAATAGTCTGTTGGCCAACGAAACGTTTTGCACGTTAATCCACACAGATAAAAATAAGCCATTTTGATTATTTTTACATTGACTGTGCCGTATTGAAGTCACTTTTTTTTATTTTTATTTTGGGTGGATTTTTGTTTTTTTCTGTTTGCTCGCACAATAACTTGGTCCAAATGCAGACAATGGAAATCCGTTTTAATGGCTAAAGACCATAAAAGCGTCATGGCTCATAATTCATTTTTGTCGTTTGGCTGCTATCACTGCGGGGCAGCGCTGCCATTTCACACCATCAACGTTTATCGGCGCTTTAATTTGGCCCACTCGCCGGCCAATTGGCCGATATGCCAATCGGCATTCGTAATGGGTGAAATGGTTACCTACCGACGCCGCCACCACATCTGGTAACTGGGCGCATGGGCTCCGACTATCGCATAATTTGCGGCATGCCACAAGCGTAGCCGCCGTTGCCGTTGCCGCTGCCGTTGCTCCATTTGCTTGCGGCGTTAAGCCAGCTGGGCCCATAAAATTTTCTAAGCTCATTATTTGCTCATATTTTGACCATTGGCTTTTGTTGTAAATAAGGCAGAGAGAAACGAAAGAGAGAGAGCATTGATGGGAAATGCCTGGCTAGAAGATACCCAGCATTGCAAAGCTGTATTGATATATGATTTATAATGCATATAACGGATGTATAGATTGTTCGTAATCTCAATTTTCAATCATATAGAAAATATCAATTGAGATAAGGAAATAAACAAGTGATAAATGCGAGATATACGAGCATGCATATATTATTATTAGATCAATGAATATGAGTTGTTGGACTGGGGGCTATACGACCTCTTACTGCTTCCTTATGATTTGTTTATATACATTTGGAGGCAGCCGCTGTACCCTTGGATAAATGCGCTTGGGCCACATACAAATATATTCATATATAAAATCATAAAAAAACAAAAACAAAATCATAATAAAATGATATAAAAAACGTACAGAAATAAAATAAAATTTTTAACGCTTGTTTTTATATTTTTTCTGCTGCTCTCCGATGACAAACAAAGTGAAAGTTTTTGTTGTTTCTGTTTGTGTTCGAGGTTTTTGTCTTTGCCGCAGCCAAAACGTAACAACTAAACAAAGCTGCGGGCCATATTTAGTTACATATATACACATATAGGTACTTACACACACATACACCAACACATACATATATTCCCCTTAGCTTTGTCTCGCTATTCGCCATGTCAAAGATCATACAACAACCGGCGTTGGCCATTTGCTGTTGACGGCCCTCTTGACCAGCTAACGACTGGGCGATAAAAATTTGTCACATGTTGTTAAAAGCCATCCAGCTTGTGAGAGTTTTTTATTGGTGTTTCACATGCACACATACACATGCATATCACAAGCACCGACACACACACACCCACCACTTGGCATGCGTGTAATGCGGCGTATGCGCAATATTATGTTGTTGCTGCCATCTCCAAGGATTACTTATGGCCCAGGTGCAGACGCCACTAATGAGCAGCTCGTTGACTTGCCACGCCGCCGCGAGACCATGAAAGTGAATTTGTTTACCTGTGAAATTGAGCAAAAGGGTGGCAAATGAACAGTGTTGTGTAATGTCGGCATAAATTGTTGACTATTTCAACACAATTGAGCTGTAAGTGTAAAAGACTTTACTATTAACCAATCAAAAATTAGACAAATTTGAGGCAATTTGAATTTGTTAAATCTAATTATGAATGGAAATTCTACTGTGGATTGTTAGACATATATAATGTATAGTCATTATCTTTTCTATGAAATCTGTTCTATATTTTTACTTATTTTTCTAGAATATCTTTAATGTCTTTAATATCTATCTGCTTTGTTTATTTAATGAGCACACGTACGGCATAAAGCAGTGGAAACTGTGGAAACAGTTTGTCTATCAGCTTTCAGCTGGTTTCATTTCGTGTTTAGCTTCTTCTTTGTGCAGGGCAGTGAGTCATTCTTGCGAATAATGCTTATCGTGAAAACAGTCAACAGTCATGCCATCCATTATCGCAGCTGGCCAAGTTTCAAGTAAACGTTTTGCCAGCTTTTGCTGTGTTTTTATCAGTTAAGAGCAACTGATAAGCTGTATTAGGTAAACGCAATTGAATGCGCTTTGAAATTACGTTGCCATTTTTGGTCGCACACTAAACGTTATGCAGAATATATACATATAAATGTGTGTGTGTGTGTGTGTGTGTGTGTGTGTGTGTGTGTGTGTAACCACATTTTGTGGCAGGTGGGCGCAGCTGTTTCGCTGATCGTATCGCTATGCATTGCATATTGGCATTGGCTGCGCCGCAACTCGCTGCGGCTCAGCTCAACTTCATGGTGCTGACAAACTGCACATAATAAATAGTTATAATATGTACTCGTGTTTTGTATAAAAAATAAATCAGAGAGCTGAAAGTGAAACGTACCGGATGTTGGCAGATTGACAAAATGACGGCGCAACGCCATCGCCATCGCCTGAACGAAACTGTGATTATATAGAGAGATAGATTAATCGCTTGGGTGGCTGCCAGTCAGTCCATCTGTCTGTCTGTCTGTTTAGCTGATTGTCCGTCTCTGGTTGGTTGCATTGACAGATTGTTGCTTAGCTGGATGCATAATCGCACAATCATGCAGTCATTGGCACATTAAAAGCGACGGGGCACGTACAGAAAGCCCAAATGCAACAAAAGCCAGCTTGGGCAATTTGTTGTTGCTATTGTTACGATTTGTTGTAATTGTAATTGCTGCTGTTGTTGTTGCTTGCTATTGTAAAAGTGCAATGAACAGCAAAATTAAATGCAAGCCAAGTAATGCGGAAAAGGGCGTGTAATCTATTTAGGACACACTGCACAACAAGCAAAACATTTCCAAAATTCTATTTGATGGAAGCGTGGGCGTGGCAGTGGCAGTGGCGACTATATTGGCCAGTTCGCAGCAACTGTAATTGGAGACGTGCAAAGCTGTTGAAAGCGAACAACTTCCGGCTAAGCGGCGTCATATCAAATCGCGTGAGCCAAAATAAAATTATGGTCAAATGCTAATTGGCAGAACAAGCTACAGCAACAGAGGCCAACAACAACGTTGCAAATGTGTGAAAGCGCCGAGCAACAATGAAATATTGACAAAAATTTATAAACGACAAGAAAACGCTGCAAACGTTTTGCTATACTATGCTATATACTATACTATATATATGTATATGTATGTTTATATGTGGCACATTGTATATAAAGTTTAACTAAACTCAAGTCCCATTGCTGGGGCCCGCTGGCCAATGGCCATTTTCACATGTTTTGGCTGGCAGCGGCGGAAAAAATCGATTAGAAATCGCTGGCAAATGGACAGCAAGAGGTGTGCCCGTTGGCCACAAAAGACAGCAGCAACAGCAACAACAACTGCAACAACAACAACAACGGCGTCTGTCAACAGCAGGCAAACACTTTAGCTGGCAGCCAAGTCCCCAAAGGATCCGGGGATACATATTGACAGAGGGTTAGATAGACATAGAAAATATGAAACTGTTGCGAGCCAATTTATGAACATTTATCGAAACGCAAGCGAAAGTTCACAGCGAAACGAAATGAAATTAAAATGCTTCCAAAAAGAAAACAACTGCAATTAAAGCCATAAAACAGTTAATTAATTAAGCCAGACCAAGCAGAGCAAGCGAACTGAACCGCCAAAAACCACTGACCACTGGCGCCTTATGATGTGTTAACCAACTTGCTAATAACAATTTTTTTTTTTTTTTTTTTGCTTTTGACCAACGTCTATGCTGCATAATTTATGTGTTTAATTATTTTATTTTTAATTTTTTTTTTCGCTTGCACATTTTGCGGAACATTTTGTTGTCTGGGATTACATAATTTTTATCTCTGCCTTGCGAATGTTTAATGGGCTTTAAAAAGAGTGTAACACACATACAGTTAGTTTGTACAATTTGGTAGATAGACTTGTTAGTTAGTCGCTGGGTCGGCTTTTGGCAGTGGCAATCGAGGCTTATGAAGCCAGCCAGCTCTGATTTATGGGTAATTGGAGCTACAGACTGAAATTTGGGGCCAATAAAAAATGACCGAACCACATTGCCCAGACAGCAGACAGTTGAATTAGTGTGCATATTAATTGAGTTTATAAATTTTTGGATTTTCTTTTTAAGCTTTTACACAACGAAGTTTAAATAATGCAATAACAAATTTTCATGAAATTATGTTAAAATTTTATGTTTATTTTAGGCTGACTCAGGCAGCCTCTGTCTCTGTAATTTGTTTGTTAGTTAATCTTGCGGAGGAGCGCCTAAACCCAATGCAATTTCTTCAAATTAATATTAATTTATAACTAATTTATGTATACTGCATGTCTTATTTTTCATAAATTCCATATACTTTATAAATATATTTTTTTTTATATTATAAATATTTTTTTTTTATACTTAATACATTTTTTTTTATATTTTATGATATTTTTTATATCTTATATTTTTTTTATTTTATATATTTTTTATTTTATATATTTTTTATTTTATATTTTTTTTATTTTATATTTTTTTTATTTTTTATATATTTTTTATTTTTTAGATTTTAAAAATTATTATTTTTTTTAGATTTTATATTTTTTTATAGTTTATAAATATTTGTTTTTTTTTTATAGTTTATAAAATTTGTTTTTTATATTTTATAAGTATTTTTTTTTTATATTTTATAAATATTTTTTTTTAATTTTTTATAAATATTTTTCATTATATTTTATAAATATATATATTTTTTTTTTCATAGATTAATATTTTGGTATATTTTATATATATTTTCTCTAAATTTCATACAAGTGAGACTAAAGGAATATCTAATTTTCAAATTGCATAATATTTTGAAAGCTTTAAAATTATATATAGCAGTATATAAAATGATGTTTTGATTACAATAAGATTTAAACTAATTTAAGCTTCAGTGACATCCGAGGCCACTATTTATGAAACAGGCAAATGCAATTTTAACCGCACAACTGAAATAATTCATATAATTACATTAAAGTTGGGGCGGAAAAAAAAGAAAAACAAAAAGAAGAAAATAACTGAGCTGAAAAAAAAAACCTAAATAAATAACCGAAAAGTGGAAATGTGACAGGCGGACGCTTCGTCACTTTGGACGACCAACAACTGATGATTTGTTCGTTGCAACAAGCGAGACTTGTGGAATGATTGTTGTGGTTGTAGATCTGTTGTTGTTGTTGTTGTTGGTGGTGCTGGTGCTGGGTGCTGTAACTGCTAAACAATTTACGTACGTGTATGTGTGTCTGTGTTTGTGTGTGTGTTTCTCTATGTGTTTTGGGGCGCTTTGTAAAAGTGTCGAAAAATTGTTAATTTAATTACAACACTTGCATCGGTTGAGTGCGACGATTACCAACAAAAAAGCCACAGAGACGGACGGACACAGACGCCAAGCACACATTTTAGACAATTGCTGCCTCTTGTGCGATTGCCACATATGAAACATGTTGCAAGCAGCGCACACATGAATTTACGCTTTTTTTTTTCTTGTTTTGTTTTTGCTTTTGCATTGTAAGAATTATAAAAGCCCAACTATGACAAAAAAAAAAAAAAAATAATAACCAAAAAAGTATATATAAAATAATATACAACTAATGACGTCTAACGGCTGTGTCTCTGCGCCTCTCGCAGCTGCCTCGATTGCAGTCAGCGGCAATTGTCTATTAACTATATCCTATTTGGTAGTTTGGCCAACGCACAATGGCCCAGCCTCGGCTGCACCACCACCACCACCGCCACGCCCCGTCCTGCCCTGCCCTGCTCGTTTCTAAGAGCGTGGCCTAAGCGCGCGTTGCGTCAGAGGCGGCCGAACCCAACGCCAACATGGAAACTGCATTCAAATTGAATTTGAATTGAAAATGAAAATGAAAACGAAAATTACATATTATTGGCATAGTCCGTGTGCTGTGCAATGACTCTTCAAAATGCTATAAGTCATGTTCGCTGCCAGGCGGTGCAATTAATAAGCGCTCCAAAATGAATTATAAGACACGGTATTAATTATATATACATATACATATATGAGTGTTGGTGTGTGTGATTGTAGACAGTCGAATATATGTATGCATATGTGTGTGCATATTTGTGTTATGCAAACGCTGCACTAATTGAAAAGCGTTGTGCACTTCAAATGAAAACCAAACGCTTTTCTAGGCCCTCATCGAACAAACAAGCTAAAAAGTAGAAATTTCTTGAGTGGGCCGCACGAAAGGCGGTTAAAAGTAATCATAGTAAACAATAAAGTGGGAAACCACTGGGCAAAGGCGTAAAACTAAAACTAAAAAAAACAAGTAAGAAAACTCTAGTCGAGAGTGCTCGACTAGATACTACCCT
>NW_022045874.1:919606-932047 GCF_001654015.2 Drosophila navojoa | reverse complement strand
TGGGGTCTGCCACGCCTCCTTCTGCCTGTTACATACATTTTAACAAAACCATTATACCCTGATTTCCCATTTTCAATGGGTTCAGGGTATAAAAAGAAAAGAAAGAAAAATAGAAAAACACAAATAGAAATTTTTGTAGAAGCGCGCTCGGTGAAAATGTGTTTTAGTTTTTGCCAGTTGGAGCGTAGCCAGCTTAAAGCAAGCCGAACATTACGTATACGACACGGCGCCACACCCCTCTTCCACACCCCTTCCAAGAAAACACATAGAAGAAAAGGGGCAGTAAGCAGAGCCTAAAATCGATCAAACTAACGTGCCTGGTGGCACTGCGGGGCTGTCTCTAAAATGGGAATGATGGAGGCGTGGCACATTGCAAAGTCAAAACAACAAATCAATTGTCACAGTTAAATGTGTTAGTTAAGTGTGTTTTTTTTTTTTCGCTTGGCATTCATGCAACAGAGGCATGCACAGGGGCAGGGGAAGGGGCCGAAGCCTCTGCCGCCAATCGATTTTCGAGGCCTTACCATATTGTGAAACTAACCGAAAGTCGAATTTGTTTGAAATGCTAGATGAGAGACGCCAATCGGCGAAGGGAGCGGAATTTTAATTACATATTGATTGGCTTCTATACTTTGGAGACATTTTAATTTTATATGGGGAATATTAATCTATATAGTAGATATATGTATGTATATAATGTGTAAATAATTAATTTAAATTTCACTCCATATATACATTAATATTTATTTATTCTTCAAGTGTAAATTATAAATTTACATACTAATTAAATTAAAATTAGTTTATTATTATTATTTAATAACTAATTTAATTTAATTTTGTATTTAATAAATTGAAATATATATTTGTATTATATTGCGAGTGGTAAATTTTTTTTTATTTTTATTTTTTTGTCTCATTGTCTTATTTTATTTTATTTTTTATTTTATTGTTTTATTTTATTTATTTATTTTTTTAATTTTATTTATTTTTTTATTTATTTATTTTTTTATTTATATATTTTTTTATTTATTTATTTTTTTATTTATTTATTTTTTTATTTATTTATTTTTATTTTTTTTTCTTAAAGAAATTTACTGATCTATACGATTTCTAATTTTCCTTAAATTTTTTAAATATTTTAATTTCCACTCTATATATACTTTAATGATACATATTAAGTAAATTTTCGCCTTTTCTTTATAAATACTCTTATCTATGTGACTTCTAATTTTTATCAAATGTCAAGTGTATTCATTTGATTGATTTTTGCGAAAAAAAACTTTTAGCAAGTTCTTTTCCCCTTAGAATTTGATTTCCCATTTATTTATGTTTCTTTTTCTTTTTGTAATCATTTGTTTTAATTATATACAGTTGCTGTATTCTTGTTTATTGTGTTTTTGTTTGTTTACTGTTTATGATGAGTTGTATTATTAATGGCTCTTGTGTCTGGTACAACGGGTAGTGAGTGATTCAGGTACTGGTACAGCTATTGACGGCTATTTCTATTAATACTCACTTAAACGGCTCGCATGTCTTGTCAACATAAAAACGGCTGCTGCTGCTGTTGTTGTTGTTGTTGGTGTCGTTGTTTGCTGCTTGTGAGTTGGCGAATAGAATTTTCCATGCGTTGGCTGCTGTTTCGCTGTCTAATCTAACAGCTCAGCTGATTCATGTGGCAAGAGCCCAAGCCCAAGCCCAAGCCTCTGGCTTGGTGGGCAACTTGCCTCAAGTGGTGGGCAGCTTAATTGAGAGGCTGCAGTGACGAGCGCCAAGTGCTACGTGCCGCAACACTTTCCGTCTGTCATGGCTCGCAATGATGATGCTGCCTGACGATGACGATGATGATCATGATCAACCCAATTGGTCTGAAGAGTTATAAAAACCAAACTTGAAGATTCAGCAGTGCGTGGCTGTCGCTATAACAGACGACAGTTGGGCGCCCACGCCAAAGCTAATAATGATGATAGTGATGATCATGACGCCTCTTATGGAGTTGCCGACCGTCTTCTTGTTATTTATATATATGAGGAGGCGCAGCTTGAGCAACGCCTCGCGTCGAGTGACAAGAAAACACTTGTAGCCATAGTTGATATCTATATATCTATGCATCTAAGTACATATATATGCTGGATATATAATGTTATAGTTATATATGTATGTTTCGATAATTAGCCAAGACCAGCTTGCTTGGGCCAAAGGCCAAACATGGCGGGCTAATTGAGCATGGATAATAAAAAATATGAAAGAAATAACTAAAAAGAAAAGAAACTTCCAATTCATATAGAGTCAGTCTCTCTTGGCTCTCCTCACGCTTGGCTTGACAGTCATCTCGACATTGAGCGCTTATGAGTGACAGTCGACGTTTCAATTGTTCGGTTTCAATTTCGTGGTTGACAATGGATTTTGCTATATAATTACACGATCTTCAGTGTAGTCGTAGCTGTTTGATGTTGCCTCTGCTGTTGCTGTTGCTGTTGCTGTAGCTTCCCATGGCTTTGCATTCGCCACGCTCCACAGGCAAAGCGGTCACATCTGACAGGGCTAAAAAGAAACAGCAATAACAATCAACAACAGCAGCAGCAGCAACAGCAACAAAAACATTCATTATAAAAAGATAGAAATAACATTAAAGTGCATTGTGCTTATGCAATGGCATATACAAAAATTATGGCCTAACTTCCTGGCCCCGGCTAATTACCTGTTAAATAATGTCCCAAAATGCACTCGTCTGTGTGAATGTGGGCCAATTGTTATGCTTCATTTGTAATCTCGATCTTATTTTATTTTTCATATTTCGATTTTCGCCCAACTTTTCGCAGCCTTCAGGCAACAGTCAATCAATGGGCATGCAAGCCAGCTAGCGAACAACCTACATATATACATATATGCACATATACATACACATATATGCTATTTAGCTAAGTTTAGCTCTCTTGCCGCTTGTTTGATCGATAGCCGAGCGAGCAATTTGTGTGAATTGCATGTGAAAGTTATCTAGAAATATTCTCGCCCAGTGAAAGCGCGCGGCACTTGTGACATTTAAGCAGCGGCGCTCTGATTCTGATGACTCCAGCTGCAGCCGCTGTTGCCGCACAAAGAGATTTACTTGGCCAAGAGACGTGCTGTTCTAGTTGCTGTTGCTCATGCGATTCGTTGAGTTGAGACAAACAAACAGCGTGATTGTCACAAATTGCTAGCAGCATGCAGCAATAGCTGATGTTGCTGTTGTTGTTGTTGTTGTGGTTGCACTTTTGCTATAGTTTTCTCCGTGGGTCAGCGGCCCGCTCTGCGCTGCGCTGCGCTGCAATTCATCAATCATAATTTATGTGTCATTCACTAATCGCTTTACGCTGCTCCTGAACTCCAACGATTGCCACACGATGATGAATTGAATTTATTGTTTTTTATATCATCGATTTTTGTGTTTTTTTTTTTTTTTTCTGTTGTGCAATTAGCTGGCAAAGCTTAGGGCTTAGTGCTAGTGCCATAGGCCCAGCCTTTCAAACCGATTTGGAAGCTTATGGAGATGAATTAAGGATAGCAATGGCTAGATTTGATTTAGTTGAGATAACTTTGTCAACAAATAAGTGTGATTGAAAATTAACAGAACAGATTGAAGCTAGTTGCTGTACTTGGCACATATCAAACGTACAGTGGCGAAACATTTGTAATGTATATGTATAGATCTGACATGAAATTGGCAAAGCATTCTTGATCTAATAGTCATTGATTTATATTTAATAATAGATATTATTTTCGTATTTAAAAGCGAACTGGTTAATCACGTTTCTCGTTTGTCTTTGCTCATTTGTGTAAACCAAGCGCATATTAATTAATCTGAATTAGCAACTAATTAGCTCAAGAACTAGAGAACTTGTGGCATAGTAAGTGGGCTTCTTTTTAAACTAATATTTGGATAACTCATTGCTTCAGTTTCACATGTGAAAGTTTTCACCTTATAAACGTAGATCTATTACAAATTAGTAAACTTCCTTTTATTCATTTGCTTACAGAATGACGGTTTTGAGCTACCCGCAACGCATGGCACCTGCAAAACAGACGGCAGCTGCATTAGCCAACACAGAAGCAACAGCAACAGCAACAGCAATAGCAACAATAGCCACAGCAGTGGTGGCCACACACGCATCACAGAGTTGGCCAGCGGCGCCATGGAGTGCCTGCCATTGAGCGGCGGGGTTGTCACACATCATCCGCATCTGATGGCGACGAGTGGGGCCGGCGGCACGGTGGTTGCATCGCCAACGGCAACGGTTGTTGTGGGCGCCACATATCCACACCATTTGCACCACCATCACTTGAGCCACCATGCGCCGTATAGCAATAGCTATGGTAGTCATCCGCATCATCCCATACACAGCGAGCAGACCAAGTCGCTGCAGGAGCTGCAGCACGAGGTGGGCGCGCTGTTGGAGTTCAGAGATCTGGTCATTGAAACGTTTCCCGATCTCAAGCATAAAATGGCCTCTATGTCCGCCACGCCATCGACACCGAACTCTGTGAGTGCGCTTGGCGGCAGTCACTCGGTGGGCGGCAACAGTGGAAACGGTGGCATCTCCTCGTTAGCAACCAGGTGAGTGACGTATGGGATTACAAAAATAGATCGGCATTA
Source organism: Drosophila navojoa (assembly GCF_001654015.2). Next base: position 927,417 of record NW_022045874.1, on the reverse strand, counting down.
CTAAAGCCATTTGTTGCAGACGTGAGTGGGAGCCGGGAATACGCATAAAGCGCAAGTTGTCGCACAAGGAACCGTCCACGACAACGGCCGCTGCAGCAGCATCCGCTGGAGCCGAGCCGTCGTCATCGTCGCTAACGCGCAGCCGCAGCAACTCGCACAGCGGCAAGAAAGAGCCAAAGAGCGGAGAGAACAACAACGGCAGCGTTGTGCAGGACTCCGGCTTCTCAACGGAGACCAGTTCCTCCAAGGAGGGACACAGTGCCTCCTCCACCAACGGTGCAATGACGGTAAGTGGAAATCGAAATCGAATTGAAATTGCATAAACTCGAGACTGAATCTGGTGGTTTCTTCATGTAGGTGGCCATAGCATCGAATCGTCTGAGTTGCGCCGAGTCGGATGACGAGCTGCTCAACCTGCTTGATGTCATACACCGCAAATCGAATCGTTTACGCGAGGAGGTCGAGCATCTGCAGAGCTACGAGCGCCAGCAGGGCGATGCTGGCAAGGGCCAAAAGAATGCGAGCGGCATGACACCGCAGCAGTTCCGCGAGCAGGTGGAGCGACTGAATCGCGAAGATATCAAACAGCTGCGCAAGGAGCGCGATCGTCTGCTGGATAAGCTGGCCGAAATGGAGGCGGAGACGTTGACGGGCCGCATCAAGGCGGCTAAGATGAACGATCAGGTGGAAGAGTTGATTAGCGTTAAGAAAGATCTCGAGGAGCAGCTGAAACTGGCCATGGCTCAAAAGCTGGAGCTAAGCTCGCGTGTGCAGCAGCTGCAGTTACAGCAGCAGCAGCAACAACAACAGCAGAGCAAAAGCTCATCCAGGTAAGTTTCGCAACCAGTTGATAATTAGCGATTCTATGTCTAATATGCATTCAAATTGCAGCGCCAGCCAGTCAGAGTTCTCCAGTCAACGCAACTTCTTATCCTCGGCGACGACGGTGCTCTCGAACAGTAGCCGGCCCAGTCTCAGCAGCAACAACACATTCCAGCCGGTTGTGCTCGACCAGCAACAACAACAACAGCAGCAACAGCAGCAGCAGCCAGCGCCGGACGCATTCCATCAAAGCTCAGGCAGTGATACAGCAACAGCGAGAAGGCAACAACAGCCGCTGGGACGTTTGGATGGCGTTGTCAGCACGCCCGGCGCCCGCAACACCAAATGCCGCATTACAGACTCGAAGCGCTTCTCGGCCATTCTGTTGGAAACGAATGTGCTGGAGCTGCAGCGGCATTTGCTGACGCTGACTGTGCAAAATCAGGTGCTGGCCCAGAAGCTGGAGTCGTCCAGCAAGTCAAAGTCGCTGCTGTCGAAGCGGCTGGACAAGAGTGTAGAGGATACGGAGGAGCTGCGCTTTCAGCTGGAGGAAAAGAACATCGAGCTGGAGGGCACTAAGGCGCAGCTGCGCGTGCTGGAATCCCGGCTGCATAGCAGCAGCAGCGCCAATTCGTATTTGAACTCGTCTCAGCATGATTACGAGACAAATCGCTCTTCGGCTTCCACCACACTGATGCTCAGTCGGCGTGGCGTACCCGATTCGGTGGACTCGGCATCGGCATCTGTGTCGGCGGCCCAGCCCCGATCCGATCAAATAAGCACGCCCAGCATGAAGGCTATGGTGCCGCTGGCCATGGATGAGCTGCAGCAGCACAGCAGCAGCACCGAATCCGCGCACGATCATGAACCGGAACGCACGCCCAATGACTCGACGCAGAGCAAGACAATGGTGAACAGCAGTCCCAGTCCGCTGGTCAGTAGCACGCCCACCGCGACCGCCGGCAGCAGCATTGCGGCGCGTGTCCTGAGCTCCAGCGTGGGCGGGGTCAGTCCCTTTGAGGCGACGCCGTTGCGCAGCCACGGCTATCGCAAATTCAACAGCGCCAGCAAGCCGAGCAAAATACCGTTGCCGGGTAGCAAGGCGGCCGCCTACTTTGCGGGCAAGCCGCCCACGGGCCGGCCGTCGACGGCAGGTCGATCACCGCCATCGGTGCATAACTCCAGCAATGTGTCGTATGGGAGCAGCAGCAAGTCTTCGCTGAGTCGCAGCACCGGCAACCTGAGCCAGAGCTTAAAGCGCGCCGACTCAGTCTCCAATCATTCACTGAGCACGAACACGAGCCGCAGCTCAACGTCATCCTCCATACCGTTGGCCACCACACCATACTCATCCAGCTCGGCCGGTGGCAACCGCAGCAGTGGCCACACGGCCACAACCACTCCGTCCCCGCGCGTGCTCCAGAACTCGCCGTTGCCCAAGCTGAAGCGCGAGACGCTGAGCTCACGTGTGCGTCATCTCGACTCACTTTCGCGCGCCCAACAATCGCCCGAGCAGCACCACAACAACAGCAGCAGCAGTGGCAGTGGCAGCGGCAGTGGCAGCGTCAACGCCTCGCACAAAAGCAGCCAGCTGAGCACCAGCGGCAGCTCCAGCTCCATTGCGGCACAGCTGAGTACGACGCTGCGCAAGGATCTGCAGCTGAATGCCAGCTCGGCGCCGGCCTATCAGCGACGGAGCGGCGCTGGTGCTGGCAGCGGTGGTGCGGCTGTGTCGCGTCGCTTCAGCAGCGCCTCGGTGGCCAGTGCGCGATTGGCGCGTGAGCAGAGTAGCGAAGCAAACGCCACGCCCACGTCCAGCTATGGCGACAGTGATAGTGGCAAGGTACGCACTTTAAAGTCAACATTTTTGGGTTGGTTCAAATGAATAATAATCTTAGTTACGATATTGATACTGATACTGATAATAATGATACATATACATCAATATATATATCTATATATATATATGCCTATCGATAACTGATTACTGTCTTAATACGCCAACACAACAACAACAACAAACAGCTACAATAGAAACAACAAGAACAACAACAACGAAGACACAACACACACTTCAATAGCAGTTACAGTTAGCAATAGATCAACTGGCCGCATACCTAATTTATATACATAATATAATATATATCATCTGCGTTGTACACTCTCACAATCGCCTGAAATAAACCCCAGTTTGTACAGAATATGCATTCATAATCGGCTTTATATATAGAGTGTCTTGATCTCTGAAAGAGCGAATTAGAAAATTATTTTGCTTCAAGTATTCTAAAAATTCTAAATTAAAACTCTATGAGTATATTACTAGAAAAACTTTAACTAAAAATCGAAAATATTTCACTACAAGTGAAAATTGAGAAAATTGTTTTAACAGTAATTCAAAGGCTTAAAAGTTAGTCAAGAGATATAAAAAAATTTAATTTGTAGTCACAATTTGATTTTGTTCTTTGTTATTTCATGTTCTCCATGAAGCTGTGAAGATTAGGCAAATTCGTTTGCTGTTTAAATTATCTCGTATTTGTATTGGTTTTGCTCATTTATATAATTTCTGTTGAAAGGGAAGAAACCATTCCGAAAACGAGTTCGATTTGTTTTCGCCTGGGGTTTATTTCGCGGCGCACATAATAACATGCATATTTATTTATAAATAATACATACGACATGCCTATGCATACAACTAACCTGCGATGCATACAAAACATGCATTATACATATATATGTATACTATATACTATAAAGAACCATATGTATATCTAACTAACGATCGTTAGGTCAATTGATTGTGTACTCTCGTCGTGCCTATGCGTATGTGAAACGAAAGTGGGAAAAAAAGGAACAAAGCTAAACCATCTTGTCCACACCGTGCCTGACCTTATCCAATCCTTTCCACCCTAGCCCCTCCCCAAATACACACACGACTGCCGTGCTGAGGCAGCGTGTTATCAGTTTTATTGAAATTAAATTGAGTATTTTTTGTTTGTTGGTCATTGACCAGAGTGAAAGGTGCCACCTCCACTGCCTTGCCTTGGAGCAGCTATGCTAATTAGTCGCCTCATCTGCCGCTATAATTAATCAATTGCACGCGCCACAAGCAACAACAGCAACAAAATGTATTCGCTTCTCTTTACATTTTATAAATACATATATACATATAAATTACCATTACTATTATTATTACGATAATTATTATTTTGTACATACTCGTAAAAAGGAATGCCTATATAAGTATATCATTTACCATATGTATCGTATGCGCGAAAAATCATGTAAATTGTTTATCATTATATCTACTACATACATACATACATACATACATATATCGTTATTATTAGTTGTATCCATCAGGCAGTTACTCATTTATGTGTGCGTGTGTCTCTGTGTGCGTGTGTGTGTGTGAGTGTGTATGTATGGGCTAAGCATAACTGTAATTATCATTAAATTTTGCGTGTATATGTTTAAAATTACTGATTACTGTTATCTATATAATATAAGTTGATGTACGTACCACTTACTTACCCTTCTGGCCTAATTTAAATGCTAATTCGTCATTATTTATGATCATGGTCTAATACATACATATACATATACCACATATTATGCATATAAACACTACATACACATATCTCTATCTTTAGAAATATAAACAAAAAGAACTGCATAAATTTGAACTTTAATTTGTACCAAAAACTTGCCCTAAGCTCTCAAATGCCTCTTGCCTATCATGTGTATCATCATCATCGTCATCCTCATTGTTTGCCATGTGTTTCATTGTCAGCTTGATCAGCGCTTAAAACTAACCAAACACATACACACACACACACACACCGACACACACACACACTCACACATACAGATATCATGGTCAAACTTGGCTAGAAAATAAAAGTCAAGCTGTTTACACTAAATAATTGTATCTAATGCTGTAATTTCTTTTTTACTTTTACTTTTTCTTTCTGCGCGTTTTCTCGCCCTATGTATGTCTACTCCACATGTAAAAAAAAATATATTTATATATATTAAAAAACCGTAAACCCAACAAACAAATGTGTATACCCGTCTCACACGATTTCCTATTTTGTATATTCAAAAACTGCCCGTACCACAAATATCCTCAAAAAAACAAACATATATACTATATATATATATACATACTTATATATGTCATACCCACCCAACAACAAACCAAACCAAACCAATCCAACCAACCAGCCTATTGAAAACTGTAACTAAAAACAATTGTGAAAGAAACTCTTCCTAACTGCAATATGCCTAACCGGATATACGTTGGATAAACATGTACAATTATATGTGCATATGCATATGTATATACATATATATACACATCTATATACATATGGACAAAGGTGGTGTATTGATTGATTGATTGATTGACGTTGGTGGTGAAAATGTAAGCTGCATGCTGCAAATGAAAATGCTAACATAAAAGCAACATTCCAAAAACAAAAAAACAAAAACACGTGCGTCACTCGGGAGGTTATTTTGGTAACGGACAGCGAACAGGCGATGCGAATGTCAGGATTCATGTGCTCAGCTCCAAGTTGCTCCAAATAGCAAGCTACATGCTACAAGCTCCAGTCTCAAATACGCGCGAAGCGAGCTGATTGAGCTAATTTTGTTGTAAATCGTTTGTCTGCTTTTCTGATAGACAAAGAACTAAGACACTTTGCCGCAATTTGTTATACGCGTAAGTCTCTCATTTGTTGTAATATCATTTTGTAGGTTAAGCTACCACCCCCGACAAAAAAAAATAAATAAAAAAGATATATACATACATATATATACGCTTATGTATATATGTATGTGTGTGTATTTGCCCTTGCACAGCACTGCTTTATTTGCTTTTACAACACTGATATTGAGCCAACAGCAAGCATTATTATTCCTGTGATCGTAGTATTCCCCGTAGTTTAGCCATTTTCTATACATAATTACACAGCCAGACACAAACACAGAGACACACACACACACATACACACTCTCTCTCTCTCCACCTCTCTCTATCTCTATCTAATTTCCAAAGCAGGCAACCAAGTAATTTTCCAACTGGTCAAAAGTAAGCTCCTCTTCAAAACGCTTTAAGACATTCCCGTGGAGAACGTTTTCAATTTACCAGCTAATTTATTGTATATACATATATTGGACGTCCTGTGCTAATTGAAATATTATCTACTATATACATACATATATCCTGCCTATGGTTGAGGTTCCTAACTCCTTCACGCTATATGATTTTGTGTTTCTCTAACAATTACTATTATATGCTACCTTTTGACTTGTTTTTGTTTTGTGTTGTTTTGTTTTCTGTTATTTGCCTGTGCAATCGAGATGAGATCTACAAATTTTGATATTCTCTTTTCTTTTGCTCTTCTATTCAAAACTGATGCACAGAGTTTGGCAAATAGCGAAAGTAAGCCAAATTTCCGTTTCAATAACAACAATTGGCAGTTGTGGCAAACAAGCAACAACAACAACAACAACAATGACATCAATGAGAACAACAACAACAGCAACCATAACAATCATATTATATTTATGGAACCCTTGACTAAGATCAAAGAAATGCCAAGTGATGAAGATGTATCCGAGGAGACGGCCTACGATTCGTATTACACGCAATACACAACGCCCGACTCCATGGACGGTGCCAGCGACAATCTGCTGGTGACCTTCGACTATGGCTATAGCGATTCCATTGGGGCACCCACACCACCATTGCCGCCAGTCGCAGCGGCCGCTGTGGACGATTGTGGTGCGGATGGTGACGGTGCCATCTGGTTTGGCTCGCCGGCTAACGATGGCAATGCATTCGAGGTGCATCACGTGCGGCATAGCCCATGCCTGCTCGAAGCGAGTCTGCAATCCTTAATATCCTACGATGTGGACGAGTTCGAGGAGCTAGAGTCTGAGCAAGAGCGAGCACAAGATCCGAATGCAGACAAAGAAGAATATTTTTATGATAGCATCGAGGGTTAAATTTTCATGCAACGGCAGCTTTTTTTTACTATTCAGATATTTGATATGCTATATATATATATACATATACACACATATATATCCATTTCTATATATGTATATATATAGGCACATAGATTTTTCAATTTTCAATTTCATAATTTAGCTAGTCTATGCGATTGTTAGGCACGTCGTTGAGGCGTGTCGAAAATACATGTTTGTATGTAATCTAGGTGATGTATGTATGTATGTAACGATGTATATCGAAAGACATGATTTAAGCAATATAGAAGTACTGTAAGTGTTGTGTATGTTATTGGCATGAATCGTACTAGGTCAGAGCCCATTTGTAAATTGTTATTATTTGCTTCTCTCCTAATTATAACTATGTAACTACACTAAGTATACCCTACTTTATGACTATATTTGAGCATAACTTATATCTAGTTGATCGTGTGCATCTATTGTAAAAGTCGTCATAAGTCTAATAGTTATTATTATCCATTATGCTTACTTATTTGTACTCTCAAACTAATTTAATGTAACTCGTATTAGCCAGCAGCTAAACTATATATATTTTAGCTGTAAATTATGAAATTTAGTTAACCACACGCATTGCATTGCATGAGATGGATATGTATGTACAGAACTTTTTATATGAACTATGGTTTGAAATGACAGACAGCTTTGTCCACACTTAGAACTTATCGTATACTGTTATCAAAATGCGTTTACTACATTTATAAAAACCAATATGATAAAGCCAGACTTGATTAAGGGCAAAAAAACAAAATGCAAATGATTTAAGAATCAAAAATAAAACACATACATACTATTATTAATATATTCAAGTGGCGAAAAATGTGAGCATATATCCATTAAAATAGCAATTGTAATTGAAGACACATACTTATTAAAATCAAAAGAAAACAACAAAATGAAAAAATAAAATACAAAAAAAAAAAAAAAAAAAAAAAAAATAATTTATCTGTGTTTTCTCT
>NW_022045874.1:789630-919596 GCF_001654015.2 Drosophila navojoa | reverse complement strand
AAAAAAAAAAAAAAAAAAAAAAAAAAAAAAAAAAAAAAAAAAAAAAAAAAATAATTTATCTGTGTTTTCTCTTCTTCATATTATTTTATTTATATTTTATTTGCAACCCATAAATCAGAGCAATCAATAAAGTGGCAAGTATTTGAATTAATTGAAAGAGGCATGCAACGCTTGCTGCAATGCCGAACTTCAAATACCCTTCAAAAGACTTATACTGCTAAGCGGGTATGTAAATTAAACAAAATAAAAAACCAGTTAGAGGTCAATTTTAAAGCATTATTTAGAGATATTTTAACGCTCCACTCATAACAGCTGATCAATTTGGATTCGTTAGAGATATAGACGAACACCTGTACCTGCACACATTTTTGTCAGAATTGTTATGGCAAACGAGTTTGATTGGAAACCTGTTTTGAAACAAGCTCAGAATTTTTGTGATATTCTATATAGAAACAAGTAGCAAAACATCTGGGACGATTCGCAAAACATAAGTCAGAAATCAACAGCTTGATCTAGAGCTACAATATAGAACAGACCTTGGGTGTGGCATGCTTTGCAGACAATCAATGGAACCCTTTGAAAGGGTATAAGATAATTGCTAGCCTCGTTCTCACTTCGTTCAATAGGCCAGTGTCTATATGTTGAAACAAAATTTACATATGGTCTGCTTGCATAGGGTGCATAGCCATACATAATTCAATTACCAGACCGAAAGAGAGCGCACCGTGCCTATGTGCAGAGAGAGGTGGAGAGGGCGAGCGAGAGGCGTGGAGGTAACGCCTCTCTCAATCGTTTACAGTACACAATCAGTCAACGCACAGTCCGCGCACTTCATAAACTTCTTTCGGTGTGGCCGCAACAACCAGTTGGCCACACACACTGCACGGCGGCAGGAGGCAATTGGAACGCGTTTGGCTTGTAGTTCACTGAACGGGCAAAAGCATTCATAAATAGCTTCGACTCAGATATGCTGTTATCAGAATTACGCACAAGGTCCCACAGCACTTAGGCAGCGCGCGAGAGATCATGGATTTCGATGAAATTTTGGCCAAGTGCGGCAATAGCCATCGCTATCAATACCTGCTGCTCGCCCTCTATGGCTTTCTCATGGTGGTCGTGTCAATGCACTACTTCTCCCAGAACGTGATCAGCTTTGTGCCCGATCACTGGTGCTATCACGAGCAGCTGAGGAACCGCAGCATCGCAGAGATCGAGGCCATCTATAAGCAGTTCGATAAGCCCTCATGCACACGCCTGGTGACACTCGGAGACGATTCGAATGGCACCAATGCCATTGCCAGTGTGGAGCGTTGTGATCGTTGGATCTATAACTATGAATTCGGATTCAGAAGCATGAATACCGAGGTGAGTCGAACGAATTAGTACTCTATATAGTCAGCTACATACATGTGTATATTGATAGATCGAAAGTATTTTCTTTATTGAAAATGCGCTATAAGCATCTCAGTTGAAATGTGCTCAGAGTTTTTTCATATGCATACATAATATATATGTATGTACATATATTTTCATGTTGCTTAGCTTAATTGGGTATGCGATGCGGCGTACAAGGCGCGAGTCGGCCAATCCTTGTTCTTTGTGGGCTCCATGTGCGGCACTCTGATGTTTGGGCTGCTCGGCGATCGCATTGGCCGCGTCAAGGCCGTCATATTGGCCAACTGGTGCGGCTTCTTGGGCGACTTCTTGACCATATTTACTGGCAGTTTGACTGCCTTCTCTGTAACGCGTTTCGTGTCTGGCCTGGCTGCCGATGCCAACTCGTATCTGATGTACATATTGCGTAAGTATTAGACATAACCGACTGTCAGCTGGCAGCACAGCTGACCGAGCTTATTTCCAACCAGTCATCGAGTATGTCTCGCCGTCTCTGCGCAATGTGGGCCTGAACATGGTGATGGGGATCTTTTACTCGCTGGGCTTGATCGGAGCCGCTTGGCTGGCCGTGCTGGTGGGTAACTGGCGGCTGTTTCTGGCCTGCTCCTCGCTGCCGCTGCTGCTCGTCACACTCTTCTATTTCCTGGTGCAGGAGAGTGCCCAGTGGCTGGTAACACGTAACGATATCGATGGCGCCGTGGCTCGGCTGCGTCGCGTGGCCAAGATCAATCGGCGTGTGGTCAGCGATGAGGACTTCAAGGCGTTCCGCAGCTATTGCCACTGCCACTACCGCATTACGGTTGCCACTGTAGCGGAGCAGCCAGAGTCCAAGCTGCTTGACATGCTGAAGACGCCGCGCATGCGCAGCAGCGCATTTAAAATACTGCTCATTTTGTAAGCGAAAGCGTTAAATATGCGCATTTGTATGTGTGGGTGTGTGGCACAAGCGAAGCATAACTGGTTTTCGTACTCTCTTGAACAGCATCATCGTGGTGCCCTGCTATAACACCATCGCACGCAATGTGGAGGGCCTGGGCATATCGCCGTTCATACTCTTCTCGCTGAACGCGCTGATGCTGCCGCCCGCTGGCTATGTGCAGGGCTTTCTGCAGGATGTGGCCGGGCGCAAGGTCACCGCGGTCAGCTGGATGATCCTCACTGGCATATTGGCCACCGCTGCGGGCCTGGTCATATCACTGGGCCAGAACCGCAATGTGTACCTCTTGGTCGGGCTGACGTTGCTCACACGCTTTGGCGTCTCGATCGCGGACGGAGTCAGCTCGCAGCTCTGCACCGAGCTCATACCCACCTGCGTGCGTGGGCGTGGCGTGGCCGTGGCACACGTCGTCGGCTTTGCGGCCTCCTTTCTATCGCCGTACATTCTGCATTTGGGCACGTACTCCAAGCCCGCACCCACGATCATAATCGGCCTGCTCTTCCTCTGTGGGGCGTATGTGTGCCTCCTGCTGCCCGAGACACGCAACAAGAAGCTGCCCATGTCTCTGGCCGAGGGCGAGGAGTTCGGCAAAGGCGAGGGAATGTTTGACTTTCTGCATCAGCTGCGTAAGCAAGACGCCGCCGAGAAGGAGTTGGAAGCCGAATAAAAATCCAAGGAGGTCCACGAATCCAAATAACTGTTCCTTAAATTAAATTATTATAAATATATATAATTATGTGTATTTTTAGTATTAATTCTTTTTCAAAATAAACTAAAGAGCTTTAAGACATAAACTGTAAAGTCTTGAATAAATTTTATTGCTCATACATATGCATGTTTGCCTGTCTCTAGGTCAAGTGGTTTGTCGAGAAATGAAATCTCTGCTTGCTAGTTTATCAAGTATATTTTATTTGATCACTTACATATGTACGAGCTTAAAAATATTTATTACTGTTATTATATTTTTAGATTTTTATCAAACTTTAGGTATTAAAATTTGCTGTAGAATAGATTATATTTACTTTAGGTATTAGCATGGTTATGAAGAGACAAATACAAATATGTATATACATAAACCCTCTCTTTATTCACAGCAAAAGTTGTTGAAACGTTATAAATTTCTATCAATAACTTGATTTGTAGCGGATGTTATTTACATATCCCAATAAATGTACATATATGTATGTATGTATGTACATACATTTTCTGTTCAGTTTTGTTTGCAAACTGTTTAGATAAATGGCCAAGGAATATTTTATTTTTAGAGATTCAAAAGATTATCGATCAATCGTTTTCAGGTAATCGATTTGATATCAATTTAGTTTTTCCAAGCAAAAACGCTCCACTAAGTATTTACGACAGCTCCCCAAATCTAAGTCAATTGATCTTGTGTTTTATAGAATTCGTAAAGATTACAGCTAGACTAGTAGATAATAATGCTAAACAAAAGATTTTGTACGTAAAGCTCTTATCTCATTCCAATTGAACTGACACTCACTGTCTAATTGTAATGAGAATCGTGTTTAAATTACTAGAGGGCCTATCACATACAAATACAAACAAAATTAGTTTGATTAATAGAATCGCGCCTTTCATTTCGCTGATATAGCATTGAGCGCTTATCAGTCACAGAAAGGCCGGAGAGGAATTCCAGCAATAGCAGAGCGCATTCGCGCAGTCGAGTCGAGAAAATCAGCTGGTTTCGACTACGCTCTTAACTATTTCTCAAAGAGGCCGCGGCCGAGCTCACCAGCTGACAGTACGTGCGTGGCATCGAACGAGAGCTGAACGCTGACTGCTCTGACTGCTGGCTGCTTCTCTATTGGCCCCAGCACGACACGAAGCGTTCGTACCTCACGCATACGGAGCGGAGTCTCCAGCGGGCTCAGAGCCAAGAGAGGAGAATCTGGCACAAAGCATTGCCATGGATTTCGATGAGATTCTGGCCAAGTGCGGCAACAAGCATCGCTATCAATACCTGCTGCTCGGCCTCTACAGTCTATTGATGTTCATTACATCGATGCACAACTTCTCACAGAACGTGATTGGCTTTGTGCCCGATCACTGGTGCTATCACAAGCAGTTGGAAAACCGCAGCTTCGCTCAGATCGAGGCCATCTATAATCAGTTCGATTATCCCTCATGCACACGCCTGGAGACGATCGGATCAGATTCTGAGGGGCGGAACGCAACTGTCAGCGGGGAGCAATGCGATCGCTGGATCTATAACTATGATTTCGGATTCAGAAGCATGAACACAGAGGTGAGAGTGCTGCCATTCACAGCTATGGTTATATTTCTTCTATAATCTTATCTGACTCTGTGCAGCTGAATTGGGTCTGCGATGAGGCCTACAAAGCACCCGTGGGTCAATCTTTCTTTTTTATAGGCTCCATGTTTGGCACGCTCATCTTTGGCATTCTGGGCGATAAAATTGGGCGAATCAAGTCTGTTATTTTGGCCAACTTGTGCGGCTTCTTGGGCGACTTCTCAACTATCTTTACGAGCAGCCTGGTTGCCTTCTCCACAGCACGATTCGTGTCGGGTCTCGCCGTGGATGCCAACACCTATCTCATGTATATTCTGGGTGTGTAGTGGTGCTACAATCTCTGGCTATATGTTAATTATTGGGCTTAAAGCAATTTGTCTCTTGCAGCGCTCGAGTATCTTCCTCCCTCGCTACGCAACTCCAGCCTGAGCATAAGCATGGGCATCTTTTACTGCCTGGGCATGATTAGCTCCTGCGGATTGGCCGTCCTGGCGGGCCATTGGCGGACATTCCTAGCCTGCTCCTCGCTGCCTCTGCTGCTGATCGTACTGTTCTACTTTCTGGTGCAGGAGAGCGCCCAGTGGCTGGTCACTCGGAACGATATCGATGGGGCCGTGAGGTGCCTGAGGCGCGTGGCCAAAATGAATCGCCGTAAGGTGAGCGAGAAGGACTTCCAGGAGTTCCGCAACTATTGCCAGATCAACGGCACCAAGGAAGCGCAGGAGCCTAATGAGCATGAGCAGGACAAATTCATTGACATGTTCAAGACGCCGCACTTGCGCAAAACCATCATCATCATGCTGATCACATTGTAAGTGAAATGTCACACAGATATCGCAGAGCATCGATGATCGAATGTTTTTACTGCTGTTTCAGCACAATCGTAACGGTCTGCTACAACACCCTGGCACGCAATGTGGAGGGTCTGGGCATATCCCCGCTGATAATGTTCTCGCTGAGCGCACTGACACTGCCGCCCGCTGGCTTCATTCAAGCCGACATCCAGAAGCGCTTCGGCCGCAAGGGCTCCTCGGTGCTGTCATTGCTGCTCACGGGCCTGTTTACGGCAGCCAGTGGAGTAGCGCTGTCCGTTTGGCGGAATCCCAGCCCGGTGCTCTTGATATCGCTGATGATTGCTTCCCGATTCGGTCTATCCGTTTGCTCTGGCTCGACTCTGCTGTTCTCCACGGAGCTGGTGCCCACCTGCGTGCGTTCCCGTGGCCTCAGCGTGGCGCACATGGCCGGCGCGGCTGCCTCCCTGCTCTCGCCCTACATTCTGCACCTGGGCACGTTCTACAGAGCCGGCCCCTCGATTATACTCTGCCTGCTGTTTCTCACCGCTGGCTACTTCTGCCTGCTGCTGCCAGAGACGGAGAATCGCAGATTGCCCATCACACTGGTCGAGGGCGAACTGTTTGGCAGAGGGGAGCGCATGTTTGACTTTCTAAGGAAACCAAAGGCCGAGCAAACTGAAGCGGCGACTCCTCTCAAGCAAACTTCTTGATGTGCGACAATAGTTTCTATATGGATCTTTGAGTTTCATCAATTAATTAATCAGGCTGCGCCCGCTCATCGAAATATGTGAAGAATGCGACAAAGGGGCAGAGCTAATGAGTGACGTACTTAAGAGTAGCAGACTACATTATACCCTGTGTGCGAGTGAATACAATCGCATCGATTCTCAACTGAGTGGAGCAAATAGAGCTGCGAAAGTATTCACACTAATTATCGTTTAGAAAAACTGTTAAATAATATTAAGTTGATTTCAATCACTGCCATAATTTGCAATATTCAACATTGTGGTTGGAAAACATGATTTCTGTTATGATGACGATGGAATTGATTATTATCGAAATCCACAAGCAGAAGCTGAATGCATACATTACCATATTTTTATTTTATTTGCATAGTTTAGTTGCCATTTATATTGGATATTGTGGATACTTATTTTAGACATAATAATAGACATCGTTTCACAAAAGTGAATGTATGTACAAACTTTTGCTTATCAAACATGTATATTTCTAGAAAATACACAGACGATGAGTAAATATTTAAAACACGTTTGTTTTCAATATATGTACATACATATATCTCTCTTTATCTTTGGCTCTCTTTGCACAGCTTATTCACTCGTCTTCTGGGCCTCCTGCATGCGCGTATAAGCATTATTATAAGAGTGGTTACTCATCAAGTTTGTTGGCAAGCAAGCAGCCACTAAATGTCTTATAAGTGTGATAAGAGAGCGGTAGAGAGAATGGCAGAGAGTGAGAGTGGAAGCAGTTGAGGGCATTTTTTTTATGTTGAACGAACCTATAGTATTAGTATATCTTTTATGTACACAAAATTGCCTATCATTCACATGCTATTCAGAGTAAATATAACTATAAATCTAGCGTCTAGCACACGCACACACTTACAGCATTGGCGAGCTCTCTTGATAAGCCCTGAGATACAATGTTAAGGCCGAGGAAACTTTTACATTTGAATGTAATTAATTGACCGTTGAATAGCTTTGCGTTTGTTGCACACATATACAGATATACCATACATATAGTTGAACTCTAAAATGTATCTCGTATCATATCTAGATACATATATTCGTAGATACGCACACAAATGTATATGAAATATGTTTTGGCATGCTACAATAGTTGGCGCGGCGCTTCAGATAGACGCCGGTCTCTCTCTTTAGATTAAATAAGTGGATTCACTTAAATAATAAAACATTTATTTCGTAATGGATAGAACGCGACAAACACACACACACACACACATACAGCACGCCAATGGCGATGCGATAAGCAACCGAGCAACAATCTTATCGGAGCCAAAGTGAAACAGAAACTGCGTCCGAGCACTCTGTGCAAATCTGATGGCTGAGGGCCACAACTAAATGCCGCTGGGCCGTATACGGATTTCAGTCTTGACAGAATCTCCGGCCGAGCACAGTGGGAGCGCGTACGCAATGGACTTTGATAAAATTCTGGAAAAATGCGGCGATGCGGGACGGTATCAGTATCTGATTCTGCTGCTGCTGGGCTACATAGCATTCACCAGCACGGTGCACTACTACTCCCAGAACATCATCGGGTTTGTGCCTCAGCACTGGTGCTACCACGAGGAGCTGGAGAATCGCACTCACGAGGAGATCGCCGCCATTTATGCGCCCTTCGGCAGCAGGGCTGCCTGCACGCGCCTCGACAACATCGAGGTCCACGAGGGAGTCTACAATGTGACCGTGAGCAGTCAGAGCTGTGAGCGCTGGATATACAAATATGACTATGGATTCCGCAGCATGAACGTCGAGGTGAGTAGCACGAAACGTAAGCCTTTGATTGTCTTCAATGGATCATTGTGCAGCTCAACTGGGTCTGCGAGAATGCGTACAAGGCGCGCATTGGGCAGTCGCTCTTCTTCTTGGGCTCCCTGATGGGCACCTTCGCCTTTGGCATGCTGGGCGATCGGATTGGCCGTGTGCGTGCGGTCATCTTGGCGAATCAGTGCGGCTTTGTGGGTGACTTCCTGACCACGTATGCCTCGAATGTGACACAGTTTAGCGCGTTCCGCTGCATCTCCGGCCTGGCTGCAACAGCCAACTATTATCTGATGTTTATTCTAGGTAAGCATTGCGTATCATCTCTTTATCAGCTCTGCTTATCCGTCTGGCTCTCTCTCTGCCTCTCTCTCTGCCTCTCTCTCTCTGTCCCTCTGGCATGGCAGTGCTCGAGTTTCTGGCGCCGAAGCTGAGGAATTTGGCTATCAGCGGAGTGCTCGGACTGTGCTTCTGCCTGGGCGCGCTGGTGGCGCCCTGGTTATCTGTCTTGGCCGGCAATTGGCGCATCTATCTGACGTTCTCTGCGCTGCTGCAGCTCATCGTGGCGCTCTTCTACTTTGTGGTCCAGGAGAGCGCACAGTGGCTGATCACGCGCAACAACGTGGAGGGCGCCATTGCCAGATTGAAGCTCATTGCCCATTTCAATGGCCGCCAGGTGCCCCCCGCCGACTTTGAGGCATTCCAACGGTATTGCACCGCCAAGCGCAAGCACGAGAGTCAGCAGAGTAAAGCCACACTCTTCGACCTGATGCGCACTCCACACCTGCGGAGGACTGCACTTATTATCATCTTCACCTTGTGAGTTGCTCTCAGTCGTCGGGAAAGTGCGTATTTTAGTCAGCCAGTTCACATTTATCCGCAGCATGCTGACCTCCCTGAGCTTCAACACCATCTCCAGAAATGTGGAGGGCCTGGGCATGTCGCCATTTGTGGTTTTCTCGCTGTTCGCTGTGGTGGTGCCACCCTCTGGATTTCTGCAGGGCCTCATGCAAAGTCGCCTGGGCCGCAAGGCCACCTGTTTTGTGGCCTTGGCTGGCACGAGCCTGCTGGCCTGCGCCCTGGGCGTGTGCCAATCCTTCGAAAGTGTCCAGTTAAATGCTTCCCTGCTGCTGGCCTTTGCGATGCCCACAAGACTGGGCATCTCGATATGCTACACGACCTTCTCGCAGTACTCGTCCGAGCTGTTGCCCACCTGTGTGCGCTCCCGTGGCATAGCCACAGCACACTTGGCCGCTGCGGCGGCCTCGGTCACCTCACCTTACCTCATACACCTGGGCACCAGGTGGGCAGCGGGGCCATCGTTCATTCTGACCGCGTTGCTGCTGACTGCGGCGCTGTTATCGCTGCTGCTGCCGGAAACGAACAATAGGTGAGTGGGCCAAGCATAAGTCGAGAATTACACCTGTAACACTGTCGTCCCCTAGGCAACTGCCCATTACGCTGGAGGACGGCGAGGCCTTTGGCAAGGGCGAGTCTATGCTGTCCTTCGATTGCTGGCGAGCTCGGGACGATGATGTGCTGAAGCAACCCGCTGAGGAGCTCAAGTTAAACGCACTTAATGGCGCGCGTCGAAATACCTCACCGGAAACGGAAGCGGACGCGGATGCGGAAGCGGAAGCGTAAACTAGCCCTCTCGCCAGCCTGTATATATGTATATGCATACCTATATGTATTTAAAACGCCAAAGTATTAGATATCAAACACACACACATTTTAGTTCCGAAAGTTGTCAGTAGATGAGAAATTTATTTGATTGATTCTGGGTCACAGTATTCAACATAATATTAATTTATATATATATATTCACATATATAAATAGAGAAAGAGAGTTTTGTTTGTATATGTAAACTTTGTAATCCTGTCGTGATTGCTTACATAGGTATGAGTAAAGTGTACATAGGGCATGTACTCCTAAAAGAGTATGTAAACATTTGCATTTAACTTCATATATGCCATAAATGTAACGGCATCATTTTTAAAGATTTTTCTTTGTTTTTTTTTCATCATATTTAGTTCTGTTTGTGTTTTGCATTTTATTTAAGAGCTAGAGAAAGTCTTACAAAGTACAAAATAGATATCGCTTAGCCCTGTTTGAAACTCTCATTGGAAAAACTTATAAAGTCTGGGCCGTACTAGCCTTAACTTAGGTCTAGGTGTAATATCCAGGGCAGAGATTGTGGGAAATATATATTCGTGTAAATGTATTCATGCTTCTCTTGAACATTTTTGGATGCCAATATAGTAAAGTCATTAAATGGATTTTCTAATAACCATGCGATTCATTTCTAAGCCGAAGCATGCCCCAAATATTATTTTCTCTCAGCCGAATACAATTTGTATGATCTAAAAACTTGTTGTCTGTGCACAAACTACATCTCTTATAAGAGATACCTCATTCAAAACGAATGTTTGATCTCAATGAACGCAAACAAATGTTTTTCATATTTCTAACTCTGGTATCGTGAATACCCCTAACCGCGCCAATATTAAAGTACCACTTAAAGTATTTTCGATCACATCAGTTTCAGGATTGGAGCAAAACTGTGCTAATTTCCATATCCCAATTCTGCATGATAAACTATGTAACACTAATTTGTGTTGGATGTACTCCACAAAAACTATTTTCTGTTTTCTTTTGTATATTAACACAACATGTTTTATATATTATATTGTATATATGTATAATCTGATTGATTTCTTTCAAGTATTCTTACATCTTAATTGCTAAATTTGAGCACTCTTTGCAATTGCTGTCAAATAGTACATAAATAATTCATGATATACGTTAATTTAAGATGAGTTTCTTTTCGGCAATCAAGCGGAGACCTAATCTCTTCAGATCTATCGAAAGAATTTCTCAAATTGGTAAGTTAATGCCAAGTCATATAACAGTTTGTATTCGCTTATTACTACTTTACTTCTTGCTACTCTTTTATTGTATATATATAGATATATATATCCTATATATATTATGTATAGGTGTATATAACTGACTATGTTTTCTCATAATATGTGTATATATATTGTAGGATTGTAGTATAAATATTCCATTTAATAAACTCTAGTTCACAATAGTTCAGTTTGAATCCAAAAAATGCGTAAACAGTAAAAAGGTAAAAAGATTTCTCATGATTTTTTTGGATACTCCGGAGTAAATACGAGGAGTTAATAGCACCATGCGAGTGAGTAGTGAGTTGAGTGTGAAATAGTCGAATAGTCTAGTAGTCGAATAGCTATAAATTGTTAAAACACAATTCACAATTTATGAGCCTAACTTAAGTTGAGTATTGGCTAGATGTCAAGTTAGAGTAGGACTGATCGTCTATCCTGCCTTGGGAGCTAGGGCTAAAGTAAAAAAATATATAGATATATTTTAAGCACTACATTGAACATTCGAGATGAGAAACAAACTACTTGTGTGTAAACGATAGTATTAACTATTTCCATATAATTAGGCTGTCAACAATTTAATATTATGTTTTGTTTTTTAACCATTTTTAAATGTTTGTTTTTTTTTTTTAAGTTTTTTTCCGATTATTTTCAGGAGTTTTGTAAGTTCTAATACTCTATAATATGCCACTAAATACCATTTATTTTCATTAAATTTTGTTTTGCAATTTTTGCTGCTTATTGTTTGATTTTATATCATGTGATGCTGTTGTTGATCTTGAGAAAATTGTAATGCCCACATTTTTGTAATATACCATATAAATATCTCAATATTATATAATAGCAAACCGTTAAATCCCTGTGGGTTCATTATCATCCAATTTCGCGCGTGTATGTGTGTGTGTGTGAGTATGTGTGTGTGTGTTTCGAAAACATTGAGTATAAAAGACAAGCGGTATTTAGGCAACGAGTGATTCAGCAATTTTCATTTATCAAAAAACATTTCCTATAAATTTTTTGTTTGTTTTTTTTTTTTCTTTTTTAAGATTCATTCAACATTATTATTTGTATGCTTGTAGGTTTTTTCAATGTAAACTTACACAAAAAGCATTCATAAGATTCGTTTTTTATATATATATTAAATTTCTTTTTTTCTTGATTTATATATATATGTATGTATATATATTTCCAACAATTTTGTATTGTAGTATAATCGAACGCCTTAAAGAGCTGCCTCGAAGTATTTCATATCTATTACATACACATATAGGCATATATGTATGTGTGTAAGTATGCATGTATATTGTGAATATAAAAGTTCCACAACAAATAGATTTTTAGCAACAAGAGGTTGGAGGGAGAGTGACATATAGATTGTATTTATATCTTATGATTTGACTTTATAGTATATATTCTTTTACTTTTGGCTGCTATTTAGTTGGTGGGTATCTGATGAAGTAGTCGGGTATTCATATGGTATTATGAAGCTTAGCTGAGTTGACTTAGTTAGTTGCACTGTGCTTGCGATATGCTTGAAGTCCGGATTGATATAATATATGTGTGTATATATGTATACGTTCATGTCAATATGAATATGACGTTTGCTTAAGAGCTAGAAAAAGTGTTGGCAAATCAAAAAGTTGTAGAAACGAAAACAAAAATGTTGCATTTACAAAAACATTGTTATTTGTATTTTTCGATTATGTTTTTCTTTTTTTTTTCATATATATATATGTATAGGTACTAGTACATATTATGTATTACATAGCTTAAAGTTTATGTCGGTTTAGTTATTATCGTAGATTTAATGCATACAGTATGCAAAATTGCAAGTTCCATTTGTTTTTGGACAAAAAATACACACACAAATGATCCTAAGTTAGCGTATATCGATATATATATATATATATATAAATATATATATTTGTATATATATACACACATGTGTATGTACATGTACATGCATATGTATATGGGCTAATTTGTCGACGTCGACAATCGACTCCATCATCGTCATTTTACTGAGCAATCCGCGTGTTTGCCATACGATTTATAGTATCTTCTGGGTTATGACCCTCTTATAAGTAGTGCAATAATTTGATAACACTTTAGTTGTTAGTTTGCTTGTTGGTTTTTCGTATTTGAACATTGTGCCGCTTAAACTAGAAAAACAATACAGATAAATTGCAGCGTTATCTCTACTGCTAGTGCTAATGCTGATGTCTGGCCTTCAGTCAGACACACCATAATCATAAACCTTTACATGTGCTATGTATGTATGTATGTCTGACTGCCATATATTCGAGTATTGGAAATCATTCTAATTGTTATAAACTTGCAAATCAAACTTGAATCATTCAATCGATCGATTCGCAAACGAATGACTCCGAGTCGAATCGAATCGAATCGAACTATGAATTTCATTCATGCTTAAGTTCCTAGTAATGCTTGTCATCGTACCCTATTATGTAATACCTATTACATTATCAATACAATTCAACACAATTCAAATACAAATACAAATACAATACAAATACAAATACACATTACGTATTCGCAAGCCAGGGGAGAAAACGGGCAACTGCCACACAATTGTATACGTGTGTTTGTGTGTGAGTGTACTTGTGTGGGCGTGGCTAGGCAATAAATTACTAATGTGCAAATTGTGACGGGAACTGTGCCTATGGCAATGTCGAGCGTATGCCATCCAAGCTGGAGCGTAGCACTACGCTGCCTTCCACCCAGAAGTTGGGACGGTCTAGCATATTCTGCCACAGAGATACCTCCTTGCCGGTAGCATCCATCCAATCCACCTGCCGACCATAGCTGCGACCTGTTGGCAGAGAAAGTGAGTAAGTAAGGGGGGAAATTATGCTAGCTGTTGCCAACACTCACCTGTGCCCGTGGAGAAGCGTATGCCGCCAATGAACTCGTTGCTGGCCAGGCGATCGTGATCCCAGACGGTCAGCTCGAGAGCACGCTCCGACAGATCCTTTAGGGAGACGTCCTCATAGACAAACGTATAATTCCAGCTGGGATGTAAAGTGCGCTTCACCACCGGCGTCTTCTGCTTCGAGCTGCGCGTGCGATCCGGCAGCAGGTAGCTAAAGGACACAAAGGATTAGAGTGAGCTCCGGCTTATAGCAACTGTGGCACACTCACCTCTTGCAGAAGGCATCGCAGGTGCCATTGGTCTTGATGGGACTCAGGTGCTTGGCCTCCTTGACCAGCACGTGCAGCTGTCCGCCCTTGGCGCTGCGATCGGACTTGGAGGTCACCGACTTGATGCTGCCCCCAAACTTGCGCAGATTCGAGGAGCTGCCTGTGAGGCTGGAGCCACGCGAGAATAACGAAGACTTTAGATTCTCTGGCGGAATGTACTTGAGACCCACAACAATATCGCCGCGATAGGTGGCCACATCATCGAATGGCTCGCTCTACAGATGAGAATCGATTAGACTTGAGGGAATATTACGGATATGAGAGGTCCACTTACGCGCTCCTGCAGCAGGTACCACTGCGACTGGGGATTGTCGAAGAGACGGCCCTGCAGATTGACGCTGACCTCGCCCAGGAAATCGTTGCGTCCAAACATGTCCGAGTGCCAAACGGTCAGCCACAAAGTTTTCGACTCCAGGCTGGCAATGGACGTGTGGAAGCGCAGCGTCTCGTCAAAGATGGGATTCAGTGTGTGCTTCTTGACTTTGGTCTTGCGTTTGCCGGCCTTCGACTTGTCGGGTAGCAAGTAAACCTGCAGAGAGCACAAGGAAAATGATAAATAAATATACTCAAATGACTGAGCAGCACTTTGAGTTGTTACCTTGACATAGGGATCGCTGCGATTGCGTTTGGCATCCACAGCAGCCAAGTCCTTGCACCGCACCACGTGAATTTCCAAGGCGCCCAGCTTATAGTTGTACTGCATGCCGAACTCCACCTGACCCTTGACCACCACAGTGCCATAGCGACCCTCGCCGGCGCCCGAATAAACGCTGGCCATGGACTCCGAGCGCACCTGTCCGAACAGAGAGTAAAGGAGCTGCTTGCATTTGCTGGCAGTTTTACTTACGCCTAGGGAACTCAAACTGCTGCGATTCTGGTGCATGGCCACCAGACGATCGATATCCTCATCCGACTGGGCCGGCCATGTTTCGCTCGAGGCACGCGACTGTATCGGACTGGAGGCAGCGGCATCCGGATTGCGTTGTCCAATAACCGGAGATTTGCTGAGCTCATCGGCAGCTGCTCGGGCTTCCTCTGTGGATGCAGAAAATAAATGGTATTTTAGACATTTCCTCAATTACAATTAACGAGCCAGTCAACAGTCTCTCTCTATCTCTCTCTCTCACACACACACACGCACACTCAGAGTCGATATGATTGAGAAAACGAAATAATGATTCAGTGGAAGGCAAGCGTCAGTTGGTTGCATGCAACGGGGTGGCAGGTGGGGCAGGCAGATGAAGCAGTGCCGCCTACCTTGCACCTGCTGAAACGTCACATGGAGCGGCGTGCGGCGCTGCAGATTCAGCGACAGCCTCATCCCAGCAGCAGCAGCAGTCGTAGCAGTCGCAGCAGGCAAGTCCTCCTCGAGCGTTTCAAGGAAACGATCCGAGTTGGAGCGCAGGCTGTCATCCCAGGTCCAAGCGCGACGCTTGATCTGCGCCTGGCACATGGATGGCTGCAACTGCTGCTGCTGCTGCTGCTGCTGGCGCTGTGACTGGGGTGGGGCACTGCTGCTGCGCTCTGGGCGAGCCGCTGCCGCCTCGTCTGTTGCCTGATTAAAGTCGGTCTCAGCCGTTTGCTCACTTTGCCTGCTGCCACTGGCCGAGGCCTCGCGCTGCTTCATCTCGAGTATGTAGGCTGCGACCTTGGCATCAATGTCATCCTCCTCCTCCTCGGAGTCGCAGTGATAGCCGCCCACTCCCCCTCGGCGTCGGCCGCAGCAGTTGCCCCAGTGCAGCCACCAGCTCCATTTCGATTTGGCGGCTCCGCCGCTACGCCAATAGCTCTTGTAGCTGCGTTGGCGTCGCCGTCGCCTGCGCCAGCAGCGGCAAAGGCGCAGCCAACGCGGCTTTGTCTGGCCAGTGGGCGTGGCCTGGGCTTGACTGCTGCTGCAGCTGCTGCGCAAACGATTGAGTGCAGCATATTGTATTTGGGCGGCAGCAGGATTGGTCTCCACACCCGTTGACGTCGGCTTAACGGCTTTGCCATAGTTGTGCACACTCACAATGGCAGCTGTTGGCGGCTTCGATCTGGACGGACGCACAAACTCATTGTAGCCGGCGGAAGCCTTGGGCGTTTTATTGTTGCCCCGCTTGCCAATTAAGCGCGTCACTTTTCTCATTATCGACGTTATGAGTTTTATAATTGAACGGATCGGCCATTAATTGATGTCGCTTTTCTGACTGAGAAAAGTCTAGCCTCAATTTCTAGCATACCCTATATATACAACAAGATCGACAGAGGTGGGAGATGACACGAAGATTAAGGTATGTATATAACTAACAAACATTCATTTATATAATTTGTCAAAAGAAAACATTGCCAAATTCTTTCGAGTGATCTAGAAATTAAACAACTTCTGACAATGCAGAGTATCTGCCAGTCGTGCACTCTTGCCCAGCTCAGCTGCGCTTGTTTTGCTAGTTTTCGCTGCTCTTAAAAAGTTAATTGCATTTGGCAACAGCAACAGCAACAGCTGCTCAAATTGTCGCATTTATCGACTCACAATGAGCTCTGATAACGAACTGCGCGAGGCGATAAGCAATCTCCAGCAAAGCGAAGAAAAAATAGAGCAAAACATAATGCAGGGGAACTGGGGAAATTTTGACACGTAATTTGGTTCAGAATTTTCAATGTGTGCTATCTGAAGCACGAATACGTTGTGGCTGGCCAACCACTGGGAAGTGAGCTCAAGGTGTTCGCTCTAATTCAATTGAAATTATGGCAAATCGCACTTGAACTTGCCTCGGCCTTGAATTGTGCCCGCAATTAGATACCCTCGCAGTCGGCTAATGGCCGTAATTGGGCTATGAAATGTTGAGAATTGAAGGCTTGGCAAAACAAACAAATTACTAATGGCGAAAAAAAAAACTGGGTCGCATAACGCTCCGAAAATAAAAATATTTCGTCTGGAATTATGAATTTTTACTACGGCCATAAGTTTTTTTTTGTTGTTTTGTTGCCTGTTTGCGGGGTATAGAAAATTTCCTGAATGCAGTCACGATTTGTTGACAATGTTTTCGGCTTTAGACTTTTGTGTTTTATGGAACTTTTCATAATTTCCGCTTGCACGACGGCATACATAAGTGGGGCTAGCGCCAAAAGCGTTGGAAATCAACTTTAAATAAATAAAAACCGAAAACGAAAACGAGAAAATAAACACAACAAAAATTAAACACTTTCACTTCAGCACAGCGAATTGTCGGACGTTCCGACTTATGGAGTCAGTGCAGAGCTATTTAAAAATATTTGGAAGAAAACTGAAGCGATTTCAATTCCAATTTCGATTTTGGTTTCGGTTGGGGGTTATGGAGCGCGTCGCGATCAAGTGCCGTTAAGCGTAGCGCTATAACTGAGCTCCACTCAGAAGAATTCGACCACATCTTGAGCAATTCTACGCAAATCTAAGTTTTATTCAATTATTGAAATATTGAACTCTCGCTGGGCAGAGGTCGCCATCTGTCGCAGCGCCAATGGAAGTGCAATTAACGAAATGATTCCAGCTGCTGGCATCCAGCGAGTGCAACAGAGACGGCCATATTTGATCTGCTCGTGGGGTTAATTTGATTACAAGCGCCACGAATAACGGGTGTGTCTTGCGGCGGCACAGGGTGTCCGCATAACAGGGTGCCCGGCCATTTCCGCAACAATAATCCCATAATGAGTGTGAAATGGCTTGTGGCATGCGGCATGCCTCACTTGCCATTTAAATATATGTAAGTGTGTGCATGCAAATAGTTTTAAGCGCTGCAGTTCGAATGCCGGATGGCCAAACACTCTTCCGTGCTCAGTGTGCACAGTGGTGCAGTCAGCCAAGCACGAAAACCCACTCGAAATTCTGTTGCCAGTTGCCTATTCGCTGTTGGTGTCAGCGCGGGTTCAAAAACATTAATTATTGTATGCAAAAGAGCAAATAATCGCATGGCAAACAGGAAATAAGCAGGCAAAACACTTTATCAACGTCGAGAGCTTAAATGATATTGTGCGCAGACATTGAGTGGACTTCAGATTCGGTTTCAGTACCAGCCGCAGATCCATTGAACCACTGGCCAGGCGTATAATTGTGTTTATTTTCTGGTAAAACTGCCAAAAAAAAAGCAGAAAAAAGCAGCAACAACAACAACCAAAATGATTTGGTTACACAAAGCTGTTTAAACAGCAAAACAAAAGCAGTCAAAGCGTGAGTCGGAGTGGCTTATTTACATTAGGGAGGAGCGCGTGACACGGCACGTATTTTAATCCATCCATTTTAATCTACCAACTTTTACTACGCAGAATCCGTAAAGACGAGCTCAGCTACCAAGAAATCCGAATTACTTTAAAATAGCTTCTAGTGCATCAGCTTATCTGCATCTGCTGCAACTGAGATTAAGTACGTTAACAAATAGATAATCTGCGACTTTCCGGTATTATTTATATAGATAAAGCGCAAGCAAACATGACACAAAAGCCTTTCAATTGAAATTTAAAACACCAGAGAAATTTAATTTGTCGTAAATTCAATTACAATTCATAAGCGCACTGAATTCTGCAGAATTTTGGAGTTGCGTAATTTATGGGCGGAATGTCAATTAGTTTCGGTTCGCATAATTATTCAAAAGCTGCATTGTGTGCGTGGCAGCTCACGCTCACTCACGCGCCCATACCTAGGGCTGAAAACAATTGAAGCAGAGTTCAAAGCCCCGCCTGCGTGCCTGACACAAGGTTCGGGCTGGAGTACAAGTTCGAGTTTCATTGACCAAGCCGCAAAACGGCTTTATTTTTGGCCAACTAATAAATAGGTAAAACAAGCAACAGCAACAACAACAGCAACAACAACCACAACGACACTAACAACATACGCCCCCATCAAGCGGAACTGGCATCACCAGCAGCAACAGCAACAGTTGGCGGTGTGCGAAAATCGCTTTAACTTTAGCTGGCAGACAGCCAACGAGCAGAGCAGAGCGCTTAATATGGATACAGTTAATTGACCTTGATTGAGTTGATTTTGGACAAAAGCGCCGCGAGCCTATCTATAGTTGGCCAACAAATAAAAAAGCACACATGAAATTCTTTTCTGCAGTGCGTTAGAGATGGCCGAGAGCAAAGCAGACGACGAATACCTGTTACAAACGGAGGCCTAAAGCACACATCATAATGAAAAGGTGCTCAGCGTGACCAGACAGAGATACAGTTGTGGATGGAAATTCCATGGCAGGGAAAACTATTCGATTGCCTAGTCTGACTACTTTTACTATTCATACTTTGGAATAGTTATACATACATAGTTTTTTACTACTATGCTATCACTATTATACTACTATACTATTTTATATGAGTAAATATGAAATATTATATATAAATACATTTCTTTTTCGCGAAGTAAAAATATTAGAGATTTACTCCTTTACTATTATACTGTTCCATCTTTCCTATATAGGTATATCAGGTATATACATGAATGCTTATTAAGTTAAATATACATCCATATACTGATACAGTAAGGGAATACGACTATACCATTCTATGTGTCCCATATATTATATATACACAAATTTCTTGGTCTTCTTCTTCTTTGCGAAGAAAATGTATTTGAGTTTTCTTCCTTCGCTGTAATACTATTCTAGCTCTCCTATAGATGTAGGTATATCATGCTTTATAAGTCAAATATATCGACATAGTAGGGGAATTATTATTATATGACCGACTCTAAGCAGAGGGCAAATGCATTCAAGACCTAATGGCCTACAGTTGCTTGCTTGTTGTGTATATATAAATGATAGAAGAAGAACTATATAAAATAGTGTATAAGGTTGCATGATATAATAATCGTAATATCGCGCTCACCTTCGGCGTTTATATATAGAGTATCTTGGCTTTTACTTCTAAGAACATTCAAAGAGACTACATAGAATCGCATACAACTCTATTTGCTCCACTCACTAGTTCGGCTTAAAGAAATGCGAGTTATATTTCATTCGGAGTAAACGGAACAGAGTTCGTTAAATCTTCAGCTACTATTGACTCGAGTGCTTGCCCCTTTGGTTGTAGTTTGTGAACTCTGTTCAAATAAGTCAATTTATCACTTGGTTAACGCCTTTCCACTGACTGGAATTTTCTCTGCTGCTGAACGTGTCCAAATGTGGCGCCTCGTTGGCATTTGAGGCATGGCTCAGGCACTTCTGGGAGGCTAATCGCTATGTGGATAGGTAAGCATCTCAGAAATGCTAAACATTTGCAGCATTTTAACCCTCTATGTGACCTTTTCCTGTGTAAGTGTGGCTATGTGTGTGTATGTGTGTGTGTGTGTGTGTATTCTATTTGCCAGATAGTTTGGCAAAGGCTTTGGTAAACTCACCCGCTGACATGTTCAGGCGTTTGCGTGCATCACGCTTGGAGTAGAGGAACTGCTGCAGACCGCCGCCTAGTTTTTTGCCACAGCTGCTGGAGGAGCTGGCGGAGCCAACGCCTCCTGCGCCGCTGCTGTTGGCGGCTGCAGCACGTGCGGCCAATCCCGGCGAGCGGTAACGTGCGCTCTTGGCGCTGCCCGTGGACGAGGGCGTATAGTTGAGCGCGTTCTGCGACTTGGTGATGGGCGTGCTGGTGAAAGGCGCGCCCACCGTCGCCACCGAGCTGGTGGGCAGGCGTGGCAGGGAGTTGGTGCTAGCCACTGGAACGCTGCCCGTCAGGCTGCGCGGCAAGGTGGAGCGATTGGCGGTAAACTGTGCCGATTGCCCCTCGTCGCTGGAGTCCGTCTCGTAGATGGCATCGGGCACACTGGAGCGGCGTACATCCTTGGCGGAATCGGCGCAGGAGCTGGCCGACGAGAGCCAAGGCTTGGCGGGCGATGCCTCCAGCTGATGGTGGTGGGCATCGCCGCCGCCAATGCTGCCGCAGGAGCGCACGCGATCCAGCTGCTCGCGGCTAAGGCTCTGCTGGTGCTGGCTGAACAGCAGGTCGCCTGCAGATCGGCGCTTTGCCACAGCCAAAGCGGACGCAGACGACGAGTTGTCCCTGTCTAGCTGGCTCAGCTGGCTGAGCCTCGTTCTGGAGTCGCCATTAGCCAGTAATGCCGACTCAAAACTGCCGCGCCACGAGAAGCGCTCATAATCGCTGGCCACGCCGCACTCCTCCCCGGCATTGTCGCCGGCTCCGGTGCCCGTGGCTCCTGCCTGCTGATGACCCACCGTCGCATTGACGGTCATGTGTCCATGGAGCTGTGCCTGTTGTCCGCTGTTGGCGCCGCCATCCAGCAGCAAATCATGCGAACGGCTGCGCAGCTTCAGCTGCTTTAGTGGCAGCGCCTTCAGCTGCAGCTGCTGCTCCACCTCGTCCTCCTCATCCTCCGTTGTCGTGGCCGAGATCTTGGCCTGCGCACGGCGAGTGTGCCGCGTCGACATGGGCGTCTCATTGCCACTGCTCACCTCGTGCATCAGGGCCACCAGGCGGGTTCCTATGTGCTGCATGACCTTGGCAAACAGCTGCGGCGATCGCTGCTCCGTGCTGGTTGTGGACAGGCGATCCTCATCGGGCTCCACTGCCTTGCCACTGCCATTGGGCGCCGCTTCGCTGGCTTCGCCCACTGCCACCTTGCTGAAGGAGGCCACCAGCTTTTGGTAGACAAAGGCCGTATCGCCATTCAGCGCATGCGCCTCGTCCAGCAGACCTCCATCGCCTCGCACTCCCTCCTCGTCCACCTCGAACTTGTTGATTATCTGCTGGCAGCTGGCGGAGATCTGCGCCTTCAGCTGCCCCTTGTGCTCGGAGCCCTCCAGGTCCGAGCTGGTATAGTCGGAGGAGTCGTACGAGTCCGACCAGGTATCCTCGCTGCTCAGATACTCGACAATCTCGCGCACCTGCTCATCATTGATGCCCGGCACAGTCTTCATGAGGCGTGTCAGCTCATTCTCGAAGTAGGCCAGCTGTGCCGGCCTGGACTTGGCCGACTTGCTTGCCAGCCGGCGCACTGAGCTCGGCGTGCTGCCAGCACTCGGGCTCTGGGATTGGCTCTGACTCTGGCACTGGCTCTGCTGTGCATTGGCTGTGGCCACGATGAGCGTCTTGAAGAACTGACGCATCTTGGTCATCATCAGATTGGTCTCCTCATCGGAGCTCCAGTTGTTGAAGCTATCCTTGCGCACCAAAATGGAGCTGCTGGCTCCACCCGCGCCCGGTGGCTGCAGAGTGATGCGTCGCGTCGCGCTGACGGCGGCTCCTGCACTCGTGCTGGGCAGCTCCAGTTTGGGCAGACTGAGCGCGCTGGCTGGGGCCAACGGCTCGCGGTCCTCACTGATCTGGCCCAGAGTTGGCGTGGGAGACTTGCTGGGCTCGCAGTCGGGCGACTTCAATAGGTCGTCGTTGCTGCCCACAAAGCCGCTGTCTCGGCTGTGATGCTGCTGTTTCTTTGCCTGGGCAGTGCCGAGGTTGTTGGCATGAGAGTCCCCTCCGATGGCACCGCCGGCTCCTGTGGCACACGCATCTGCCGCCTCGTGCAGCTTCTTTTCATCGAGGGAGTCGTGCCGCTTCCGCAGCTGCTTCTTGCGCTTGATGGTGTCCGAGGAGCTGCCGTCAGAGGCACGATCCACAGCGCTGGCCATGTGCACGACGGTGTCGTCGCAGCCGGTCTCCGACTCGGATGTGTCCTCCGCAGCCCCGGCTGCCGTTGTAGTGGCATCCAGTGCATCCGCCTCTGGCAGCAGCAGATTATCCAGCGAGGAGTTGTGGCTGCGTGGAGTGCCGCGCGCCCGTACAAGTCGCTTGCGCCGCTGACTGGGACTGGGATGTCCCTCGCTGTCGCTGCCCACGCTGCCGCCACTCTCATCGCTCTCCGCCTGCTTCTCGCCGGAGCCGCTGAAGCCCATGAAGCCGGAGAGGAAATACTTTTCTAAGCGTGATGAAGCCAAGTCTGCGGCGCTATTGCTGCCATCCAGCAGCTGATCGTCGTGGGGCAGCGAGTCCAGACTCTCGGAGCACTCGGAACTGACCTCCGAGGCGGTATCATCACCGCGTGTGTCTATGGAGCTCATGACCTTGCCATCGCCCAAACCGAAGAAGAAATACTTCTCCAGCTCCGAGGCGCTGAGCCGATGATGATGCTGCAGCGTGCGCATGCGTCTACGTTCCGCCAAGTCCTCCTCCTCCTCCTCCTGCTCCAGCTCGTTGTCAGCACGCATGGAGGCAACTTCGCTCTCCTCGCAGCTCTCCTCCACAATGGTGTGCAGCGTGAAGTCGATGGCCGATCGGTTATAGCCGCGCAGCTCCTCCTCCCGATCCATGTACATGATGCGACCGCCGCCCAGCTCACCATCCCCATCCGCATCCTCAGAATCGGTGGCTGTCGGCGTTGTCGTGGCATTGCTCAAGTTCTCATCCTCGTCGCCATCGCCGCGTTGACTCAGCTCCTCCACCCAGGAGTCGTCGTCGGCCAGGCCATCGTCCAGAATGATCTTTGGCCGTGCACTCGGCTCATTTAGGGAGTCCACACTGTACGAGTCACGCGACAGTTCCCATTCACTTGGCGTTGGCGTCACTGTCAACGGCTCCGCGCTGAAATCGATGTCGTTGCTTAAGGCGCGCAGCGTAACGTGTGACTCATTGCCAAAGTTCTGGCCAAAGTTGTTGCTGTTGTTGCTGGTGCTGGTGCTGCTGCTGCTGCCAATCGCTGGCATTTCATAATCGTTGTCGCTACTCGTTGTTGCTGCTGCTGCTGCTGTTGTTATTGTTGGGCTTTCATTGTCTTTTGTAATCATCACTAAGCTGCGATATTTAGCTGAAAGTGAATTCTTGGGTGCAGCACTTGCCGTTGTTGTTGTTGTTATTGCTGTTGTTGTCGTTGTTTTATTTGTTGCTGCTGCTATTGCAGCTGCAGTTGGCTCGTTGTTGATTTGCAGTTCTTGATTACTGCCAAATATTTTGTCGTATTCGTTTTCACAACTTTCAAACACACGCGACGATGCTTCAATCACATTCACATTCACTACGTCACAATTTTTGTTGTTGTTGTTGCTGCTGCTGCTGCTATGTTGGCCAACAACAAGAGCAGCATTGTTGCTGCTTTCTGTCTTTTGTGCTGCGAAATCGCCGTCATTATGACCAACGGCGTCGTCGTCGTTATTGTTGTTGTTGCTGTTTCTACTGCTATTATTATTGTTGTTGCTGCTGCTGCCAATGTTGTTGTTTTTGTTAGTGTACAGCGTTAGGCGCGCGTTTGGCTCTTCAACCGCAACGTTTAACATTTCATTTTCGACTGACTCCGCTGCCGCTGCCTCTGCCGTTTCCAATGCCGACTGCGACTTCACTTCGGCTGCGCAATCGGCTAACTGAGCAACAGGTAGCGCGCTCTCTTTACGCTCAGCAGCTGTCGCTCTCTCAGCTACCTGCTGCTGTGGTTGCTTCTCTTGTTGTTGTTGTTTGTGTTTCTGTTGCTGTTTCTGTTGTGCTTCAGGTGCTTTACTCGTTATGGCGAGAGAGTGAGAGTTGAGCGAGTCGAACAAATCGTCGTTTATTTTGCATGCTTCGCTGCGTATGCCGCCGCCCGCTGCCTCGCCCTCTCCCATTGCCTGGGTTTGCACAGCTGTTCGCTCGACGCTAGTCGTTGCCTTTGCTGTTGTTGTTGCTGTTTGCTTGGCTGCTACTTTATTATCGCTGTTTGCTTTTACCTGCTGCCTCTGCTGGCATGAAAACCCAAGAGTCGCTGCCTCTGTTGTCTCTGCTTCTTGTGTTTGCGCCTCTGCTTCTTCGCTTACATGTTTACCCTCGGCGTTGCTTGGTTCGCTTTGTTTCGCTGCTTCGCTTTCGTCATTAGAATTTACATTTACGCTTTTCTGAGAACGGCAAATGGTCAGCGCGAGGGTTGTCGTTGCTGTTGGTTGTGCCGCTTCCTCCTCCTCCTTCTTTTGCGCTTT
This sequence comes from Drosophila navojoa, assembly GCF_001654015.2. Next base: position 894,658 of record NW_022045874.1, on the reverse strand, counting down.
GTGTGCATTACCTGAACACCCTTTTAGCATTTGACTGCTGCACTCGCTTGGCTTCTGTTCCGTGGGGGCGGCAGCCGCAGCAGTGCTGTGCGCTGCCAGCAGATGATCCTCATTGATTTCGGCGACGCCGCGTCGCAGTCGCTGCAGCTTCAGCTCCAACTGGGAGTTTTGCTTGTGCAGCGCCAGCAAGCGATTCACATCGTTGGAAATGCTATGGAGCTCATCGCAGGCAGCCAGGACGGCGCTTATTTCGAATGGCTGCTCAATGTTGTGCTCTAATTGCTCCTGCTGCTGCTGCTGCTGCGGCTCCTGCTCCTCTGCAACGTCTGGCAGAGCACGCATCCCATGCAAGACAACGCCGCCGGTATTGGCATCGTCGTCGGTGCAGCCGCCAACAACAACAATGCAATTGGCGAGCTCATCGCTTGAGTTGGCAATGCGGCGTTCACTTTCATCATCATCATCATCGTCGCTGGCATCACGTGCTGCAGCAGCCAATGGCTTCTCCTCTGGGCCCGCCTCCTCCTCGGCCAATGCCTTCACATAGTTGAGCACAATGCCACACTCGGTGCGCTCTGTATCTGTATCATTATCCGATGAATCTTCGAGATTCGCATCCGAGGAGGATAACGAGTCACCTTCTGTGGATGAGCTGCGTCGCACACGTGCCGCATGGCCCACCTGCCGGTTGACCACAAACACCTTGTTAAAGCGTCTTCGCTTGGGCCGGCGATCCGCCACGGTGCCGGTGTCATCCGAGTCACATGACTCGGAGCTGGAACTGCTGTTGCTGCTGGAATCACTGCTGCTGCTGCTACTGCTGCCTTCGGTGGTGCTGTGGTGCACCATTTGCATGGGCACGGCTGCCGCCTGTGGCTCCAGCTGCAGCTCCTCCTCCGCTGCTGCCTCTGCCTGCATGGCCAGAGCCACATCGTAGCTGCGCTCCACCAATTTGCGTGGGCTGCGCTCATCTTCAGCTTCACTGTTGCTGCTGCTGCTGCTGTTGCTATTGCTGCTGCTGCTGCTGTTGGCGGCGTAGCTTTCGCTGCGCAAATGGCCAAATGTCGCCGACTCACTTGGCTCGTTCTCGGACATATTTGTGGATTTTGTATTTATAAGCCTATGCGAATTCTTTGCTAGTTGAGGCTCTAGTGGCTGCTGTTGCTGTTGCTGCTGCTGCTGCAATTGTTGCTCTCTAGGCGCAACGGCGGCAACAATCTCAACATTTTCGACTGCAACTTGGCCGTCGCTGAAACGAGTTATTACCGCAGGAGTTGCCGCACTCAATGTGGCTCCGCTTGCTGTAGTTGTAGTTGTTGTTGCTGCCGTTGCTGGTACTTGATTTTTATGTATATTTGTTTCGTCTGCTGCCTCCGCTGCTTCGCCTTCGTCGCCGTCGTCATCGTCGTCGGCGGCGTTGTGGTTGTTACTCGCCAGGTAGGTTTGTCTTTCTGTTTCTGTGTTTTCTGTTGCTGTTTGTGTTTGTGTGTCTGGTGCTGGTGCTGCCGTTGCTGCTGTTGGTACTGTTGGTGCTTGAGCTGCTGCTGCTGCTGCTGGGACTGCTGCTGTCGCTAGTTGTCTGTTGTTTTGCACAGTTTCGCATAGATTTTGGCATTTATTTGGCAGCTCGACTGTCAATGTTGCCGCTGGCATTGCCTCGCTTTTATCAACATCAACATGTGCGCTAAATTTAACGCTGTTGCGCGTGTCGTTCTCGCAGTCACAGTCGCAGTCGCAGTCGCAATCGCTGCTTCTTTTATCATTCGCATTACACAATCTCAGTGCTGTTGTGGGCGTTGCGGCGACGTCAACATCGGCATCAGCATCGTCACAGAGCGAGCGTCGCGTTTGTTGCTGTTCACCCGACGGCGTGCGCGGCAATACTAAACCTAAACTTGTTGGAGCTGGCTTGAAAGCTATTTGGCTGGCCAGTTGTTGTTGTTGTTGTTGTTGTTGCTGCTGCTGCTGCTGCTGCTGTTGTTGTTGTTGTTGCTGTTGGTAATGCTGTTGTTGTGCCAGACACAGACAGCCGGCTAATGTTTCCAGGCTACGACCTGCTGTGCCATAGCCGGACGTTGTTGATGAAGACGTGGACGCAGTGGAGCACAGCGACTGCGTCATCAGCGAGCCCAGCGAGGCGCTCAGCTCCGGCGCCGAGGACTTGAACCCGCCATCCAATTGACGTGTTGTTGTTGGCAATTGCTGATAGCTCTTGGTGGTTGCCGGCGGTGTTGCATCAAACATGTTGCTGGCCGCGGCGAATTGCTGCGAGTAAGCGACCATAGCCGCTGCAGCAGCCGCTGCGGCTGCCGCCTGCTGCTGCTGTTGTTGTTGCTGCTGCTGCTGTTGCTGTTGCTGCTGCGGCGAGTTTGGTGTGGACGAAGCGGCTGCCGCCGCCTGCCACAGCTGCTGCAGCGAGGCGGCCAAGTGCTCGTCCTGCTCCAGCAGCGGTGCGCCCGAATGCTCCAGCTGCCAGTTGTGGTAGGCGGCCATGGGCACGGGTATGGGCACCGGCACGGGAATGGGCACATATTGCGGCTGCTGGGCGGCTGTGGCTCCACTGCAGCCAGTGCACCTGCTGGGCGCGTGGTTGTGGCTGTGGTGGTGGTGCTGGTAGTGATGGTGGCTCTTGAGGAAACGCGTCTTAATGCGCGCCTTCATGCTGAGCGGCAGTGAGGGCGTCGGCGGTGTCTGATTCTGATCGGAGCTGGTCTGGGAGCTGCTCTCGGCGTGCATGTGCAGCTCCTCGTCGGTGCCGGTGTCGCTCTCGCGTATCTTGGAGCAGTAGCTGCGCAGGAGCTGCTGCCGGCGCTGCAGCAAGGGCGAGTCGCTGTCGCTGGAGCGACGACGTAGGCGTGGCGGCGGCGTGGGCGTTGTGGACGCCAGGGAGCCGGCATAGGCAATCATTGTTGTGGTTGTGGTTGTGGTGGCTGCAATCATCGATGGCTCAAAGTAGTCCCAATCACAGTCCTCCACATTGCTCACAATGCTGTGGCATTGGTGTGTGGAGGTGCAGGAGGAACTGGAGGCGGTATCTGTATCGTTGTCGTCCTCCTCCTCCTCCTCCTCTTTGCATGAGGATGACGAGTCCGAGTTTAGAAACACAAGCTTGAACTCATCCGCTTCGACACTGTACTGCGACTGACCCGACGTGCCCGCTGTGCTGCACCTGAACTCCAGCTCCGATGACGACGAGGTTTCCATGGCATCGCCGTTGATGTCACCGGAAGCGCCAGCTGCCAGCTGCAGGCCTGCGAATTAATAGGGTGGGTTTTTTTTGTTGTTCTTGTTTTTCTTTCGACGCAATGGGCTCGACGTTGACCAACACCACAGAATGACAATGGAAAATACTGGTTTGATACAGGTGAAATACGGTTTTTTTTGTTAGCATGTTTAATGGGTTTAGCACGGTTAAAAAATGCACCACCACCAGCACCAGCACCAGCACCTGCACCACTAATGTTAGTTGTGGGTTAATTGCTTGGCTGACTATATTTTTTATTAAGTTAGACTATATGTTGTTATTTACTTTTACTGCCAAGCATTAAAATAGTATTGGGTTTACTTTACATATGTATTATTCACATGGATTATGTAGATCCGTAATGCCTAATACCATTAAATACCAATAAATACTTATATATAGTTAGTTTATTATAGTAGCTTAATTATTAAGAAATGTTAAGGTATATTGATCTCTTTAAGGAAAGAGTATCAGATTACTAAGAAAGCATACCCAGACACCTCTGTAGCGATGATGGATGGGCTATTGCTGACTGTAGGAAAGCCAACCCCTGTTATTTAATGGCTCCTATTTCGCACCTAAGCCAATATTTATAATAATCTCAAGGAAATGCCAAACATGTTTGGCTTTTCCTTTTCGCCATTTCACATAGTTGGCCAAGTGCTTTTGTTTGTCTTCGAGTGGCTGCAGCCCTTAAGTATTTCTGAAATGGGCCCCTAAGTATTTGTGTTGCGTTCCCATCTTTAATGCTCGAGCGGAGCAATGTCTACGGTAGATTTGGCAGAATGCTTTTAAGGCCGCCTCCTCCAGCTCGTGCGATGGCGTTATTGTGTTTGCGCAAACAATACGCCGGGAAATGCATGCATGTTGCACAAGCCTGTGGCAGGCGCAAAGCAAATATTTGGCCAGCGTTCGCTTTGGCTCGTTTTGAAAAGTGGTTTCCCCTCGCTCGGCGATGCTCTGCCTATTCCCTTCACGCTCCCACTATCGGCTCACGCACAGGTGAGCGCAATAAGTTTAACGGTATACTTTTCACAGCTAACCCCAAGAATGGGCGAAGCGTGAGCGACAATATCCTGATTGTAGTTCTCGAGTAAATTCGGCAACGATGTGCCGACCCGTGAATGGCAAACAAACAGCAAATTAAAACAAAACAAGGGACGTCAAAGCACTGCGACAAAAAAACGATTCTATTCTTTAAAAATACATGCACAAACACACCCACGCGCACGTGTGTATAAATGTGGATATGAATGTCCTGTGTGTTTAGTTGTGGGTGATTTATGAATTCGTTGCCATTCCCAGGCCTCTCGTGTTACACTTAAAAAAATTTCATATAATATCTCTAAAGTTTGGCAAATGTTTAATTTATATACATACATATGTAATTCTCTACGATGCTTTATCAACACGCCAGAATTTTCTTTAAATTTGTCAAGAATTTAAATAATATATATTTAAATAATACATATGTGTATTTGATAAACATTTAAGTTGAATAAAATTATTCAATATATTCCAATTCAATAAAATTTATAAACCATTTTTATTCAAGTTGTTTTTCATATTTGTTTTATTTCTATATTAGTGTTTAATATTTATTACATTTCTTCAGGCAGCAATTTACCAAAATGTTAGTTCTTTTTTTTCCAAAAGGATCATATAAGAATTTGTAATAAAAATCGAAGAGAAATACTCTAAATATTTTGCCAAAAAATAACATAGTCTTCACGGATACATTGCGAAAACGAATATGTAGATATTATTCAGCTATTCAAAAAAAAAACAAAGCATACTTTTAGGCAGCAGTAGAAATTGTTACACAGAAACGAACGTTGCTTCGGTTCAGTTTCTCTGTATTTATATTCTGTATTTATTTATAAATATTTTCTCTGTTCAAGCACAGCATTTCAGCGTTTAAACTTTCTATCATCCTACAGCTGGTTGCAGACATTTCCTGCATTACTTTTGTGTGCAAAGCCTGGAAAATTTGTATATGGAATTACACCCAACTACTTAGGAGGAGCACGCACCAGGCCAATGAGCGATAAAAGTAAAAGTGAGTGATAAAGGCAATAATGACCCAGCTCAAGTGCAGGACTTTTCCCACAGCTGGCCACCGCGCTACGTAATTAATTTGTGCGTAAAATTAGACGTAAAGTGAAACCCGGTGAAAACTTGGGTTAGACACAGGTCACCATCACCGAGCAAATTATGCGACAAGCAAATACAAACACACACACACACAGTTACACACAAACTACATAATTTAATAATAGTTACTGGAGAAGCTGGTCATTAGCACTCACCTTCCTCGGCGGCCTTCTCCTTCTCCTTCTCCTTGCGCCGCTGCAGCACCACCTTCTTGAAGACAACGGCAGCCGCCTCCACTGCATTCTGGAGCTCCTGTTCACCCAGTGTGCTGGTGTGCTGGAAAGGGTATTGAGATGTGAGTGGGAGGGGGAAATGGCCTCGCTGGGACACACTTACTGCTGCGGCACCTGCTGTGTCATTGGCCTCATTGTTGGTCGCGTCGTGGTCTTTGTCAGTCGTCTTGGCTACGGCTCCGGATGCGGCCTGCTCATCCTCCTTGGCTGGGACTGTGTTAACGGGAATTGTCGTTTTTTTCATGCGATTGGATAAGTCAGAGTTCTGGTGCTTAAGCAGTTCATGGAAGGAGTAGTGATGCTGTGGTACTCTACCTATATACGGGTTAATGTGTCAACGGCATGGGTGGGCGTGGGCGTGGGCGCGGGGGCGGTAGGAGGGTGCACAAATTTAATAAATCGGGTGATTGCAACTAACTACAGCTAACTAGCTACAGGTTTCTACTGCTGTGCTGTGCTGGTGCACAAAGCAACTACTAGAAATCGCTAGCTTCCACTTACCCTCCTCTCCGCGGCTGTTGCGACGCCGGGCCAGCGGTATCTTTGTGGCGCCACCGCGCGTCTTGTCCAGTATATCGGCCAGGGGTCGGGGACTGGGTATTTTCGAGGTTTCCGTTTTCTTTGGTGGCTGCAAAAAGTCGAAATTAATTAGCACGCTAATACCACAAAGGCGAGTTTCAAGGTGCCCCACCGTTGAGTCCTTCTCGGGATGCGAAAAGGAGCGCCGCGTGACGGGCTTCGGCGCCGTTTTGGCACCCGAGTCCTCTGACACGGAACGCATTTGCTCTGGCTTTCGCCGATCTGCGCTGCTGTCCGCCGCGAGTGCCGCGCCACCCACTGTGGCGCTTGCCACTGGTGGGGCAGGCAACGCCGAGCCAGCTGCTGCGGCTGGCGCTGCTTCGCTTTGTCCCGCTGCGTATTCCTCCTGTGGCTGGGCAGGCAACTCCCTCGACTGGCGCCGTCGCATGCGATTGTGCATGAGCGGAGTGCGCGGCAGCACGGCGCCGCTGTGCGTCGCATGCATGTCGGAGTAGAAGCCGGGCATGGGTGCGCCCGCACCGTAGCCACCATCGCCGCCTGTCACCACATTCTCGGAGCCGTACATGGGCCGCGGCAGCGTGGGCTTGTAGGTGGCATCGTCGGCGCCGTCGTTGTAGATGATGCGCGGTTCGCTGCTGAAGCCGGCGTTGTAGTTCTTCTCGTACTGCACCTCGTCGGACTCCAGGAAGCTGGTGGTGCTATTGCCAAAGTAGTCCACGTACTCCGGCCGGGTCTCCAGCTCCTCGCTGACATCGGGAAACTGGCAGAACTGTTGCTTGGCCTCGCCAAAGGTGCGCGAGCCGTGCTCCTGCTCCTTGAGGCAGTCCTGCCGCACCAGGCGGCTGGGCGAGCGGCTCTGCGAGCGCTGCGTTGTGGGTATTTCCGGCAGCAGACGCCGACTCTCCACGTGCGTCTTGGTGCTGTTCGAATACTCCTCGTTGCTGTGGCTGCGCACCTTGATCATCTTCGAGTGCGGGTCACGCGAGTGGTGTATGTTGACGCTCTGGCTGCTCGAGTACTGCTCGCCCGCGCCGCTCGCCACGCTGCCGCCGCTGCCGAGGTCGACGCCGCCCACAGTGGGCACGTTCTGCTGCGACAGAAACTGGCGCGGATTCTGCACGCTGGGGAACAGGAAGTTCTGCTTGGCTCGCGGCGAGATGGGCATGAATTTGCCCGGTGGCGTCTGGTGCACTGTTAGCGTGTTGCCGCTGTTGAAGGCTTCCGGATTGGGCAGCGTCTGCTGGCGCGTGAATTCCGGCGAACGCCGGAACTGCGGCGACGTCTGACGCTTGGGCGGCGATGTGGGCAGCAGCTTGACATGCTGCTCGGGATTGGGCAAGGTGGCCTGGCGCGTCATGCGCGGCTTGCCGAATGCCTGGCTGTAGTCCATCTCATCGCTGGCCATGCTCGATGCCTGCGACTCGTAGCTCAGGGGCGGCGCCGCTGCCGCAGCGACCACTGGCGAGGACTGGTTGGTCGGAGCTGTTAGATTGGCGGTGTTGGGCAGCAGCTTGGTGCGATGGTAGTTGTTGCTCGGCGGCTCCGGGAAGGATGTCTGGCGCGTGAAGGGCGGATAGCGCTGCTCGCCGGGCGACCGTTCCGGCGAACGGCTGTAGACGCGATTCGGTGAGGTGGACATGTATATGCTGGGCGGCGGCTGGCATGGATTCGCCGGCAGCGTAGACTGACGGCGCACCTGCAGTCGATGGCTATGCGTCGGAGGACTCGCGGCTGCCTCCAGCTGCGGCTGCTGCTGCTGGATCTGGATCTGGCTGTAGTTGTCGCAGTCGGGCGCAATGTTCATGTGGATGATGTCGTCGCTGTTGTAGGCGCTCGGATAGAGCGGGCTCTTCTGTATCTGGTGGGGCGAGGTGGGCGCGGTCAAGTTGGCCGAATTGTAGTTGGCCAGATTGGCACCGCTGCCGCTCAGATTCGGATCGTTGTTGAGTGTGCTGGGTAGTGTGGATTGGCGTAGGACGCGACGCCCCAACTGCCACTTGCTGCCAGTGATGGGCGTGGCAGTGCCGCTATTATAGTTGATGATGTGCGTCTGGCGCGGCTGCGGGGGCGCCTGATGCTGCTGCTGCTGCTGCAGTGGCAGTTGCTGCTGTAGCTGTTGCTGCTGCTGCTGCTGCATCTGCTGATGCAGCGTGTGCTGGTGCAATGTGGGGTAACTGCCCGCCGATTGGGCCTCGATCAAGTGCTGCTGCTGTGGATACAGGTTATCGGTGACGGGCTGCTGGGCATTCGGATTATTCGGATCGTCCTCGGGATCTGTTAAAGAGCAGGGCGTTTATTAAGCAGCAGGAGTTGATTCAACTGAATGTCGCAAACTCACTTGAGATGGTCCAAGAGCGACGTATGCTTTTCCGCAGCACGTCACTGGTGCTGAGGTGATCGACAGCCTCGCAGGATGCGTAGGCTTCCTTCAGCCACTCACCGCTGGCTGCTTGTAGCTCCCTGCAAGAGCAACAACAAGACCAATTCCATTTAAAAAACCAAAATACATCCGTTAACATCGCACGTCTGTCTGTGTCAGCCACAGCCAACAAACTGACTGATTGTCTGGCAAGAGCAACAACAAAAGTTGCTAAAATAAAGCAACTGTGCAGCAAAGCAGAGTGCCTGACTTGGAAATACCCTAGCTGAAGCTTACTATACTTATGCGAAAAGAATAAAATTTAATCAAGACCGACTCGACTTGAACTAGAAATAAATGCTATGAATTTTGCAATATCTACAACACTTCCTGCTGCTCTAAGCAGTCGATATAGCCCTTAGTAGCCAAGTACAGGGTATAGCATTGAACAAGACAACAACATGACGCAACACCGTAATGATTACACTAGGCGGGTGGCTGCTCTGGAGGCGTCTCCGCTGAGGGCGCAGCCACTTCGAGACTGTCAGGCGTTTTTTTCTTGTCAGACTTTATGAACAAATTCCAATCAAAGACGCAGCCACTGACATAGCCAGAGCTATCAATATGTATACACATATACATACACATATATTATATAAGCACGTATATAGTAAAGCATGCGACGCCTTCGACAAAGCGAACGGGGGCGTGGTGCACATCTCGGCACACAGCAGCTGCAATTGCGGGCTGCGTTGACAGCTGGCTGCCATTTGGGAGGCGTCAATCTGGCTGACACCTGTGGGCGTTGCCAGCATCTTGGCGAATTCTCAGCACGGAGCCGAGCTCCAAAAATTTCCATACTAGTTGCCCTGCAGCTGCTGTTGCTGCTGATGCTGCTGCTGCTGCTGCTCTTACTGCGTTGGCCAACATTTAATTAGTTCAGAGTCTTGCGTCTGGCCTTGTTTATGTTGCTGTTGTTTTAACGACTTTTTTCGGGGCTTGGCAATTAACACTGAACTCGGGGAGCGTGTGGGTCGCCTGCCAGCATCATCGGCAGCTCGCACAGACTTCAACACTCGTTGCTACATTACAATTGTTTTGCTTAGTTAACAAGTGTTGAACTCTGCGCAACAGGGCGTATGTGTAATATTTCGTACTATTTTCATTTTGTTTAGCAAAACTTTATTAAAGCTCGAAGCGAATCATCTAATGTCACCCACAAATCAACAAGTTTCAGTATTTTAATTTAGTGCTGACCTTGAATATAATTAATTAAGAATATCAGCTAGACACTATAGTTTAGAAATATATATTTTTTTTTTCAGAAATTATCAACAGTTTGCATAACTTATTAAAATTCATAAAAAAGCATAAGCAAAAATAGCACCTACTAATTGAATCATTTTATTTACAACTAACTTGGCTGGCAGGTGAAATGTTATTTGTTTTCATTTAATTAACGCTGTATTAAATTTCAATCAAAAAATAAATTGTAGTTAGAATTTAATATGTTTTAATTTTGCAAGGCAAATGAATTCTGACATTTTTTCTGAATGGGATAAGCTTTCTATAATTATATATCATAAGTAACTATTTAATATATATTAAATACATTGTTTCATTTAACAATCAGAGCCAACTCCTTGATAACATTTCAAAACCTCAACTTCTTTAATAAAACTTTAAATTCGTTCTCTTCTCTCTTCATGAACATCGACCTTGAATTCCTTTGCAGCATATTTCTTAATTATTTTTTAATGCTAGCCGAAGAGCTTAAGTACTCCTGCTTGCTTACAGGCCTGTCAAGGCAGGGCTTACAAATTGAGAATTGACATTGACGCATCAAAGGCGAGTCGTTTTGTTGCAACAAATAAGAGTTGCAACATTGATGTAGTTTTTGCATCGCATCCCAGGAAAATTGAATATCAAATTTTGTTGTGAGTCCTGCGTGGGACAAAGGCATTCTAAATGTCGCATTCGATTACAAAGTGATCAAAAATGCCGTGCAATCGAAACGCATGAAATGAAAGCGAACGAAAGCAATATGCAGAGAGAGCGCCACACACACACGCGCAGCCAGCAGGAGTTTTTGATTGCAACAGGAGCAGCCAAAAATACAAGTGAAATGTCGGGAAATGTCGCCTCATAAATTATGCATCGCATCAGCTATCCCACAGTCTCTGAGTGGGGCAATCGGTGAACCGTTTGGCAGCTCGGGCGTCCGCATGCAAAGCCATTTTATGGAATTTTATCTCTGAACAGTTTGGTTATAGACGCACACACAATTCGATTGCAACAATGAAACTTCACAGTGAGCTTCACTTATTTGCAAAGGAGAACAATAGATAACGAACCAGTTGGAATACCTAAAGATAGCGTAGACTCAGGACGATTCTTGACATTCTAATAATAATAAAAATCTATAATTATTGTATTTATGGTACATGGATTGTTTAATGCTTGTTTGGCATTTACTAACATAACTAATAAACAAACATTTTAAGTTTATGTGCAGTTAGTTTTATACAGCACAGCTTTCAGGGCATTCACTATATAATACTGAGACAGTTATATGTAAATTATTATATAAAAATCTCAAACTATCTAGATCAAGAGATAGACCGCTAAGAGCATCAGACAGATACACATACGTATATAAAAATACATAAACATACACACACACAAATACCATATACATATATGAAATATTGTTAGTTAGTATGCGTGTGTGGAGCGTAGAGTTAAGAGTATTTTGTTTAGATGAGTGTGACACATAGATAGAGACATGGAGAGAAAGAAAGAAGCAGAGAAAGACAGAGAGAGAGAGAGAAAGAGACAGCGAGAGTGATAGAGAGAGAGACAGAGAGTGAGTGAGAGAGAGAGAGAGAGACTTACAGTTGCTTGTGGCACACAACGCACACCCAGTCCAATGCGTGATGGACTCGACAGGCTTTGCACACGCGCAGCTTGCAGACGCGACAGGGAGCGCCGCGGTTGGTGATGCGGCCCAGTTCGGTGGTGCAGCGGGCACAGTGGCGACTCAAGTCGTTGTGTAGATTTTTGTGGTTGTTGTGTTCAAGCTGTTGTTGTTGTTGTTGTTGTTGTTGTTCTAGCATTGTTTGCTGTTGTTGGTTAGGGTCTTGTTGTTGTTGTTGTTCTTGTTGTTGTTGTTGTTGTTGTGTGGCATCGAGTGGCATTGGCTGTGACTGCGCTCCTGCTCCACCAACGACCTTGCATCTCAGCGCATACAATTCAGCGCGCAAGAGCCTGTAGTTGTTGTTGTTGTTGTTATTGTAGTTGTTGTTGGAAGTGGTGTTGGTGTTGGTATACATAATGATGGTGTTGTTGTTGTTAATGGTAATGTTTGTTGTTGTTGTAATTGTGGTTTAGTTTGCGGGCCACGGAACGGGACATAACAGAATTACGCACATACGTAGTTTAGTTAAATTGTTAGTTAAAAGTTAGTTGGACAATTAAAAACACATTACAAAATGGGTTAAATAACATTTTGTCACAAGTGGTTGTGGTGGTTGTTGTGGTGGTGGTGGTGGTGTTGGTGGTGTTCGTGGTGTTGTTATTAGTTAAATAGAACGAGCGATAGAGCAATAGCAAAAAGTTGACAGCACATATGGTGTATATATGTGTGTGTGTGTGTGTGTGCGTGAGTGGGCGTATGTTGTTGTTGTGTGTGAGCATGAAAACAACAGCACAAAAGTGGTTATTGATGAAAAGAGACAAAGAAAAAAGAACACACAAATAGTTTGTTATTAGTCGATCAAAATGTTAAAGTTTTTTATTTAATTTTGTCATGGATTTCTAAAAACGTTTTTGGTTTTCCAATGCAACAAAAGAAAAGCATAAAACAGAGCAAAAAAAGAAGAGATGAATACGATTAGTAATTAGTAGTTAGACACAGTTGACAAATTGGTTAAGACAAACTATGCAATTTAGCAAATGGTTTATTGTTGTGCTGTGCTGGTTTAGTCAGGCAATTGAAAGTGTGTTAAAACTGAACCAGATGCCAATCGATGAAGCGAAATGCAAGTGACAATTAAATAATCTTCTCAATTAAATCAAGTGCAGCTGAGCTGAATGAGCATCGAGTACTGAGTCAGGGTCTTGCAGTGAACGGCGCATTAAATAAAATCATGGATTCATTATATCTGTCTCATAGATCTCTCAGTAGAGTCACAATTGTGAGTTTGTAAAGTCTTTAAATGTTTTAGTCATACAAAGAATTAATTTTAATCCACTTCACAGCCCAAAATGCATTGCATAGATTACTAAGCTATGATGTTCAGCTCTATTAATATCATCATCATCATTTCAAGCTATCCAGCTGTCTCTTAACTCTACTCAAAACATTAAACTATTGCCTAATCCCTGCTAAAGTAAATAGAACTGTTTAATTTGATTTAAAATAAAACTTTAGCTCCATAGCAAAGCCAAACAATAAAGTTTTACAGGCTAGCAATGTCCCTGTGGGTCATTAAAAATACAAAAAAAAAAAAAAAAGTATATGAAAGCACAAGTTGCTTAATCCACTGGCCAAATGCCAGCTGCAGCTAGTTTTTGGCCTGAGTCCCATCTTGAGTACGTAGTTATAGGCAGCGCAAGGCGAAGGACGTTCTCGACATGCAAAACCAAACCAAAATTGTGTATTAACTTTATAGCCAAGTCGTAAAGCACACCCACGAAAGGAGAAAGGCGAGTGGGCGTGGAAGTGGGAGAAGAGCCACAGCATATGTGGTATATTGTTAATACATGTAGCAGCGTAGCAGTCACGCAGTGGGCATAAAAAGCCAAACAGCGCTTTCTCTGCCCATGTGCAAATTATGCAGCAACACACACAGCAGCAACAGCAACACACATCAGCAGCAACAATTTTTAATTATATTTTTTATCTGCATTCGAGCGTTGACGCTGACGCTGAGCGCGTGTATTTTATTAGTACTACAAAATCAACAAACGTCAAGCCGTCAGCCAGAGCCACAAAAGTATACACACGCATGTGTGTGCGTATGTATATGCATATATATGTATGTATAAGCTCACAGGCGCGCTCCACCGCAAATCCCAGTCGAGTGGCGAGTGGCTTTTGCTGAGTTAAAGCATGTTGCATGCTTCTAGGGGCAATCATAGTGCGCACACCTGCTCAAACCACAGACACACGCACACATGCACAAACAGACGCCCCCACAGACTCACACACATACGCACAGTTGGCGCCTACATTCTGCGGCTCTTTTGGTATGTTTTATTGGTGGAGACGACGTCATGTTGTATGCCACACAGCCACAGCCACAGCTGCCGCTGCTGCTGCCGCTGCTGTTGGTGTTGCTGGCAATGTTGAAATTTAGGCTGGCTTGTCGCCTGCAATAGTTGAGTATCGCTGTAATTGCCGTCCCGCTATGAATTAATAATCATAATAAGCCATTAAGCCGGCTCCTTTTAGCCAACAAACATCAAACAATGGCCAAGCTTAATAGTCATAAATTTTCACCCAGCTTGATGGGTGGACGACTCGTTCGGTCACGCGTTTATTACATTTTACTCATTTTTTAATCACTAATTGTGTGTGTGTGTGTGTGTGTGGGTGTTGCCGGCTCTTGAGTTGGGCCTAAATAAATAGCTGTACGCATGTTTTTGATTGTACGCCCTCGGCTATGCAAATAGGCCAACTAATTAAGCCGATGCTTATCAGCTGGCCTTAACTCTGCAACTGTTGGACCCCATTGAACACCTGTGCACCAACCACAACCACAAGCAACAGCAGAGCCAGCAGCAGCAGTAGCAGGCAACGAATTGTTGCACGCTTTGATGTTGTGCGTTTCCAGCTCAAGCTAATTAGAGTTGAAAATTGTGAGCCCAATGGAATTTGATTGGCATTGCAGGCAGAACCGAGTTAAATCTGAAGCGTGCGCATTCATTAAATATAATCAAAAGAAATTGAAGGATTTGCTATAGAAAAGTTAACCCAGCTCTATTAAATCCGCTTTGCCCAGCAGCTTAGATGCCATAGATGTCATTTGTAGTTGGCAACTTTTGAGCAAACAAACAAATGAACAGCAGGCTAATGAGTATATAGAACTCTTCGAGTGGAATGAAGAGCCCAACTTGATTGAAGTAAGCTACTTAAATTCAATTAATATGCGTCTTTTCGTACGGACAACTCGATGAAATATATACAAGCGTGTCTGAGCTGACCTATGCTCAGACATTCCTGGCAGGCCAAACGGATAAACAGAATTACGTTAATATTTAAAATATTTCCTGCCAGCAGACAGCCTGTCAACAGTCACCAAAAATTTAATAGAAGAAGAAAATCTTGAAGGACAAACAAAGAAAAAAAAAATGAGGAAGAAAAAGAAGAAATGAAAACCAGCAAGAATAAGAACGACCATAATTCAAGCAATATATATACAGCTGCAGTTGCCAGCTGCTTGTCCATTAGATTTATGATTTTAATGATGCCAAGCAGAGCTGTTAGCCGGAGGAGCTACGCTCTAGTGTTGAAATGTGCCCGACGCACAGGGGCACAGCGTACACAGATAAATAATTACCATGCTAAATATGATTTGTCGAGGGCCGTCCGTGGCACACGGCCCGGAAGCTGTGGCAAGGACAAAGCTTAGAATATTTGCGAATAATTTGCGACTAAACTGGAATACGAGTTGAATTAGACACCCTGCATAAATGATGAGCGAGTTGGAAAGAGGCGCAATACATTAATTTCACGCAAGAGCGGATTAAATATGCAATAAATAATATATAGGTTAGTCCATTTATAGACCGGCTGGGCTGATTTAATATATTGCCTAAGCACTATACATCGAATCGATACTTTTCGCAGGGCATCCGTTAGTCGGTTTAGTTGCTCGACGAGTTGCTATTCTCTTATCTGTTTCGCTGGCATGTCACCATTCTAACAGCCCCTGTGACAGCGCATTGGTTTCAAGGGTCTCCCGTTTCTTTCCGTCTCAGATAAAAACTTTTACAAAGGCTGCGGCGCGAACGCGTCCCGTTGCCATGGCAGGCGCTCCATTGCTTCGGCTCTGGCTCTTTAATTTAAAGTCAGCCACAGTTGGTGGCGCGCACAGCGGAAGCACACAGTTAACACACATCAAATACATTCTTAGTTTTAATTAATTTTCAATTTGCATGCGGCCAGGGCAAAGCGTCCTTTTGGCAGCCCGCTCGCCGTGCAGTTTGGCGACAAAAACGAGAATGTGCTTCCGGTGCATGTTCAGGGAGCGTGAGCTAAATTAAATGAAATATAAACTGTATGTCAAGAGCAACAATAAACGGCCTAAGCGCGCATATGTGTGTATGTGTGTGTGTGTGCGGGTGTGTTTGTGTGTTGCCACAATCAAACTTCGATTCGACAATGATAAGCGCTGCGAGCGACTTGACAAGGGTTGCGTTGCGGCTGCTCGTCGGACATTTGCATAATTATAAGCAGCTGCGCGACCCACCATTCGCTGGCTCTGCCCGCCACAAGGGATTGGCGATGTCCTTCAGGCTCCACATATGCAAAGCTTCCCATTAACTTTCCCGTTTGCCGCAAATGAATATCGTTGGTATTTAGTTGCGGCCGTCCGGCAGCTATTAGCTCAGCTTATGTAAGCCTTGCCTAATTGTTGCCAATGTGTCATGCGGCATGTGGCATGTGGCATGCGGCATGCGGCATGCGGCATGTGTAGCCTGACAGGCTTGTGTAACACATAAAGCCAAGGCAAACGATAATTGTCCATAATTAATGCAAGGCGTACGAATGTGTGGCATCATTGAAATCTCGACCGTGGATACTATTAGTATATCCATAATTGAGCCATATCCGGCCATTTCCTGTCACTCGTTTGCCCGCAATGATTGCAAATTCTATTTAACTTTTATTTAGCCCGCAACGAACGTAATCGAATTCAATTTCGCTTCAGTGGATCTCTTGTTTGTCCATTGCAGTGCGACAACGGCGGCGTATGCGTAATATGCATGCGCTCTATTACGTATACGCCAGGTGCGGCACAGTCAGATGCATAGCAATCGGCTGACTGTTGCACAGATCCATGCATAATTTGGCCACAATTTGTCAGGCATTCGAAAAACAATAACTCGCGCGCATAAAATTCAAATTGACTCTCAACCGGTGGGCATAAATATTTTTGTGGGCGCAACGTGAAATGGCAAAGATTGTCATTTGCACACTGTTTCACGTGCCCGCAGCTGAGCGAGATGGCAATGAAATACGACCGCCGTACACAGATAATAAAGTAACTGGGACAGCTGCCCCAATGCTCTGCACCACAAAAGAAATGTCCCACCACTGGGGTGGCCAGTGCCCAGTGCCCAGTGCACAGTGGTCGGTGGTCGGTGCCCAGTGCTTGGTGCCTTATGTTTGCTGTTTGCCACAAGGTTGTTTCATTTCTCACACTTCTGACACTTTGCCAAAGCGTCGCTAACTAAAACGACAGCTAGAAAATTGTGTCATTTGTTGCTGTTAACCAAACAGGTCAGCAGCAGCAGCAGGAGTAGTAGCAGCAGGAGCGGCAGGAGTAGTAGCAGCAGCAGCAGCAGCAGCAGGAGTAGCAGCAGAAGCAGCAGCAGCAGCAGCAGCAGCAGCAGCAGCAGCAGCAGCAGCAGGAGAAGGAGCAGCAGCAGCAGGAGCAGCAGCAGCCTCGGCCGCAGCACCTGTTACTCTTCCCATCTTCACAAAGTTGGGACCGAACTGTTCTGCTGGCCTGGGACACGAAAATAAATCCACTGAGCTAAGCCTTAGGAATTGCAAAGCATTTATTACTTAATAAACGTTGGACCGTGCGGCCAAGTCGAGCCGTGGCTAACCCCCAAAGGGACAACGGCTAGCAGAGCAAATTGAATAAGGCGCAGCTTCGGCAACAATAACAACAGCAAAGGCAACAACAACAAAGAGCAGAAGACAAGTTTGTGTTAAGGGCTTTTAAGGGTTGCCATTTATTTGGGGCTCAAAAGTGTTTCAGTTATGTCTTTTTTTTACAGCTCTTAGCTGAGCCATTCGTGCGTTAAATTATAGCCCAACAAGACGCCGCCCGCCCCGCGCGCCGCACAGATTTCTTCCACCTTTGGCGCCAAAATCAAACAAATCGTCAATTTGTACTTTCATGTACTTTGCTGTGCGCTCAACGGTGAACAGCAACAACAACATGAGCCACTGGAACAGCAGGGGCGGAGGGGTCGGGCAGGGCTAACTTCATTGGCAGTTGGCGAGCGCGCAGCGGAAATGGCTTGGCAGCCATTTTAAGCGCTGGCTAAATAACAGTTAATCGACATTGCACTGCTTGTCAGGGTTGTCATTGAAGCCATGATTGCCACAATCGACGTTGCTGTTGTTGTTTTTGTTGTCACTGTTGTTGTTGTTGTTGTTGTTCTTGTGCTTTGTTTAGCTTGGCAGTCTCAACAGTTTGTCCATTCGTCCATTTATCCAACCGTCCGCTCATTGGCTTGTTTATTTATTTGCTTGGCTTTATGCGCGCGCCCTTTCTGTAGAGTGAGCCAAACGCTTTCATAAAGGGTCTCTTCGCTTTCGCAAACACTATCAGCAGTCAAGTGGACAAGGATATATCCGTCGAGTGCGATATAAACTAGCCCATTAGATGGCATCCCCATTGAAACTTATTTATTTTGCTATGAGAGCTAGTATACCATTCAATAATATAATAAATAATAATAAATAATAATAATTAAAGAATATAATTTATTTATTTTTATGTTTCTAGTTCTCATTTAAAGCCTTAACAATTTTAATAAAATATTATCATATGCTCAAATTTGGGTAAATTTATTTTTACAAATTTTTAAAAATTGATTTAACCAAATTCTGTGCTAATGCAAGTGTATTTAGAGTTCGGTCTGTCGCACTATAAATTTGATTTAGCTATGGGAGCTACTATCTCATGTCAATAATATAATAAATAATAATTATTAGGGACCATAATTTATTTACTTTATTATTTCTAGCTCTCATTTAATTATCTAACAATTTTAATAAAATATTTTGTATTTATATTAAATATACTTTTTTTAAAATTGATTTTCCCCATTGATATAATATAATGAATAAAGAACATAATTAATTTTTTAGTTTAATTTTTCTATTTAGTTATGTACAAATTTTAATAAAATATTTTTATTTATTTTATAATATTTTTATTTTTAAATTGATTTTCCCAAATTCTATGCTAATACAAGAGTATTTAAAGTGCGATCTATCGCACTTGGCATTTTTTTGTTTGTTTTTATTATGATTTTGCAGTTTTAATTGGCCAACAAACACGGTTGACTTCAAGTCATGGACAGACATTTGTTGCCATAGCGAAATTCTTGCAAGTTTAGGAGCAAAGTGCTAACGACATTTCCATTGTTCTACATTCTAATTTGGCGCTGCCTTCAATTTGAGCCAGCTTTATGTGTCGCCCCGAGCCATTGGACACCAGAAAGTTGACAGTTTCGGGCCTAGAAATGAGTGTAGTACATACTTTTGTAGACAGTTTTACAAGCAGCGGCATTTAGGTCAAATCGAAGGAGGCCATCAATCACGGAAATTGTTTAGCCTTTCCGGGCCATTGCCTATTAATCAGCAGCATGGCCCGCCCCAAAAGTAAAGACGTCGAATGTCAAGCCATGCAAATTGCCATATTTCTATTGAATTGAAATATCAATTTGACGTTTTAGGGTAATTTACATTCAATGGCCACTGTACCACTGCACCACATTAAATCACCAGCCACAACGACAGTCAGTGACCCGGCCAGCCCTATGGGAATGCCTGCTATAGAATTCTATGCCACCCCCCGTTAGCATACATACGTGATAGTACACGTACAGGGGTGGGTGAGTGAGGGTGTGCGCATGTGTTAGAAAAAAACACACAAAAACACACACAGCCATATTCTGATATGAATATTTCATAAATCCCGCATGCAAACTAAACAAAATCAATATCAGGTAACAACGCGTATGCGTGTGCGTATGCCTCTGAATATTTCAAAAGAAATAAAAACCAAAATGATATAAATGTACATAATACATATAGAAATATATACATATATTGGAGTTTTCAAAGATATATATGTATGTATATATAGAACGCACACGTGCTGGTCAAAGTTCCCTGGGGCCGTAAACGAAAAAGCTGGGAAATAAATAAACTAAACTTTGAAAATTTGTTCACTTCAATGTCTCTATCTGATATCGGAGCAAAGCCCTCGGAGGCAACACTTTAACAATATCTCTCGCTGTGTGTTAATATTCAAATTGAAGGGGCGTGGAAATCAAATAGCTGTCGGGAGCAACAAAAAAGGACGCCGACTCGGACTGGAGCGTGGATGCCGGTCCACGCTAAGCGATTGTCATTGAGATGAAAGTCACGTAAATTTGTGCTCTTTTTTTGGCAAAAGTTATGGTTACATTAGAAGGGCTTAGCCCAAATAGATGCCAAAGAGCATAAAGAAACCTGACACAAAAATATACAAAGAAAAAAATATATATGTATATCTATATATATTAAAATAAAAGTTGGAGAAAAAGTCAAAAGCCAAAATCGTAACAAAATTACAATTTATACTCGGCGTGAAGTCAGTAACTTTTCGTTGAGCTGGACCACTGGACCCTCTCGCATTTTCCAGACGAAAGCATCGGAAAATTTGACTCGCTCACTGCACTGAGGAGCAAAATTATTACAATATAAATTAATGGGTGGCGTGTGCAGCAGAATCGCTAAGGCGTGGCTGCTTGACTAACTGGAAAAAAAAATACAAGAGAGAAGAGCGTGAGAGCGCGAGAGGTGTCAAGGAGGGGGCCAGCAAAAAAGAAAAAAGAAAAACGAAAACGGAAAAAAATCGCACCTAAAAGTTTTCATTTCGTATTGCTTGACCCAAGTGTAGACGGCCCACAAATCAAGCCAGCAAAGCAGCACTGACGAATGTGGCCCGAAGGAGGGCGAAGGGCGGGGAGGAGGTAGACGACGCCAGCGACAAATTGTACGTGCGTAAATTGGCGAGTTGGCCAAAAAGGTTGTTGACTTATTGCCGGCACTGTCGCGCGCGCCATAGCAATAACTGTTCAGCATATACCAACAACAGCAACAACAACAGCAGCAACAACAACAGCAAAACTATTATTTATAATTATTTTATTTTTTGGCCACGCTAGGCCAGGCCAACGAGTGCCGTTGCTTGTTGGCCAGTTAGCATTCCCGTTGCCACTTCCTGCGGCAAGCGTGACAATGTTCAATTACAGCTGCACTTCAGAATTTTAAGTAATTGAAGGCGGCGCACACGCCAACTCGGCTCGCACGGTGGTGCGCCGGCCCCCCACCTACAAAAGGCCATTTAATTATGTAATGTCCCGAAAATTTATGGCCCAGTCTACTTTGAGCGATTGCGTTAACATTTTCACGCTTTTCACGCCAGCCGAAAATGCTCCACAAATTGATAAAACTGCTCTGTGGACGACCCATTGGCAGTCGTGAAAGTACTCATTAGACTAATCTAGAAAGTAAACAGCTAATGAGGTACCACTAATTAAATCACCAATCAGCCAAAGCCATCAATTTCTGATGAAAACATTAGCCTAATGCGCCGGCGAGGCGCTGAGCAGCTCTTTGACGGATTGAAAAACTGGGCCAAAAGCGTCTTGGCCCATTCGAAATTCCATCTCAGTTAAAAGGCAGCAGCATCGATGGATGCGTGCGTGGGTGGGCGCAGCTACTCACAAATATGTATGCATATGTATGTCTGTGTGTGTGTACAGTCATATATATCGAGGTCTACCGTTAGCCGAGTCGTAGCGAGGCGTTTGCCATTTTTGTTTTATGTCTCCAGTTTGGCTGGGCCATAAACTTTATAGCGCAAACTTAATTCAATTCGAGCCATGTGTCAATCAGCAGCTGCATTTAAGTGCAAAATTATGTGCACCGAAACGCAGAGCACATATTTTAAACAATTTTATTACGGCCTAATTGCATTCATATTCGTGGCTTTTACAATAATTGCTTGTTTTTCTTATGTAGAAACTATTTGCATGTGAAAACAATCAATAAATTTGATTATTTTTTGAGAAACACAAAATATGTTTGTTATTAAATGGAAATGTTTTGACATCAACATATAAATTATTAATTTAATATCATGTATAATAATGCTCGAGCTTATTAATATCTTATTAATTTGTCAATCTGTTTCAATTTATGTGTAGCTTTTCTTTTTCTTTTTTTTTTGAACATATAAATCAATGTTATGCATAATGAGACATATAAACACATACCTACATAAACGTACTATGTATATAGGTTTTCATACATACACACATGTATATATACATAATTGCATGCATTCATATGTGCATAAATACATATATACATGCATTCTCATGCCTGAATGCTACACATAATTTTATGGAATATATACATATTTGCATGCATACACACACACACACACACACACACATACTTATATAATTAAACGTAAACCTCTTAATCTCACTTAAATTCATACGAATCACAGAGCAGAACTCTATCAATATGCTACAACTTTTTCCAAGTATTGCACTCTTCGCCCGAGCATTGTTAATATTCCCCAGCAAGGTAGAATAACTTAGCTGTTTCCAACTAGTCGAACGGTCAACAGTTGATTGGTTTGAAAACGGGCTGTGCTTCGTTTCATATGAATCGAAGCTCAGTTTCTTATGGCCCACATGGCATACGGCTGCCTAGGGGCGGCGAGGAGGCAAATCGCTGGTGTACTCGTCAACAAACTGTTATAGCTCAGTGTATACGAAACGCTCTGCTGACTGCCGCAGGCAATACTCAGCACAGTTGGCCACAAGTGGCCCTACGGCTAGATACAATGCGCAGAGTTTGTGGCAGCGCAGCAGTTTTTCATATTTGCGGCATTTGGTCGTTTCGAATTGATGCTGCCGGCGAGCATGCATAACGACGCCAGCTCGAAAACAACAAGAGGCAGACATGCTAAACGAATACATAAGCACGCCCACGCACACACACACTTCAATAAAAACGCAAGTGTAACCATTGGGAATGCCCGAACGAAATGTTTAGCAGCATCTTCAACAATGACAAACGGAGAAAGCGGGCAATTTGTCAAAACCACAAAACCACAAGAAAATCCCAGGCAATCATCGTCAATTTGCATTTTGTGTGCCGTACACACACACACACACACACACACACACACACTCTACGCACACCGCGTACAACGCTGCGTATGACGAATGTGCGTGCGATTGGGTCGACAACACGCATACGCCCCGTTGGCTTGACGAAAAACTGGCAGGCCGGTAATTGGAAAATCATCCATTACCAGCGGCTAATGGAAAGCGAAGGAAACTCTCGCCAAATTCGATTAAGCGTGTAAGCGCCCTGATACCACAAGAATAAATATGTATATGCATATATATATATATAAATATATATGTTTATACCTATATTGTAAATATAGCACGATTTCAATCTAGAGCTTTTGAGACATCGAGCTGAGCCCATTGCTGGCCTGGCTGCTTAAGGTCAATAGCTAATTATATAATTCAATTTGGATGGCAGAGTGCGCCCCCCTCCCCACCCCCCTGCGCTATTTATAAACGCGATTTAATTAAATTCATGCGTCAGCTGCGCCTGTGTCCCAAGCAGCCCAATCAAAATATTCCAATATTAATACAAAATAAACAATAATGTTGTATACGTAGTTGATCAAATATTTTAAATTCCTAAACGCTGACCTTGACTTTTCAGACAATGTTTTTAGACAAAAACTGCAATAAGACCTTGCACTTTGCCGTTTCGTTTCGTTTCGTTTCGTTTCGAATGTCACACGCAGCTAAAACTTTTCCATGTTGTCAAAGTGTTTGCTTCGTTATTTTTAAGTTTCTTTTCTCATATTTATCAAATATCGATTCCTAAACCTGCCGCCGGCCCAAGGCCCAACATGTTGCTCCTGGAAACATAATCTGCAGAGGTTGCGGCAAATTGCTTATTGAAATCTGAATAAATACGGAGTACTATTTATTTATACTAAAAAGCTGAGATTTATGACCACAGCTGCCGTCCATCTAGCATAATGGAATATTCGACTCGCTTGGGGCACGAAATGTGAATTGCTTTGACTTTGACCTCTGAGAAAATTAAATTCTTTAGTTGCCATTAGAAAATGCTAGAAAATGGAAATCGTGGGTGAAATCTGATTTAAGGAATTATTTAAATAAATTGGACTTGTATTGTTTATTATAAGTATGACATATTATAGTGAATATATATACTAAACTTCCGTTATATAATATTAGCTGCTTTAACTCTTAATTTGCCATTTATCTTTGCACTGTAATTAATCTATAAAACCAAATCTTAGGCTGAGCGGCGAATTTTGAACGTGCGCTGTAGTCGAGCAGAGCATTTTGAACAGTTTTGGGCATTAGTTGCCATGACTTGGCTAATTGATTAATGTTGAGCTGGCGTGGCAGTGAGTAGCCGGATCGCACAACAATTAATGAAATCAACAAGGGGCTTTATGTAGTTCGAATGCGTTTTTTATGCTGTCTCATGCTAGGGACAGACAACAACTTTCCTTCTCTCTATTTGCTCGTCAAATGCTCAACAAACTCCACGATAATGAGTATCATGTAATGCCAGACGCATCCAATTCGCTGGGGCACAGCTGCCGCTGTGCATTGCCAGCGGAACAGCAAATAGTCAACAAAAAAAAAAAAAAGAAAAAAGTGAATGCCAACAGCGACATGCCACATGCAGCAACAACTGCAACTGCAACTGCAATCGCAATTGCAATGGCAACAAATTAACATTTTTTTCATTTGCAACTTTTGTGGCTTGATGTGCGTTGACACTTTTTGAAAATTACAGCCACAAAACAAAATGCGTAATTACAAAACTACAAACTACGCGCGCCAATTGAAGCTGAAACAGAAAGAGTCACGACTCATGACAGCGAATCCTATTCATTGCGGACCCGCTGACAGTTGTAAAATGGAAAGGTTATCTTTAACACCGGAGCAACAGCCAATAGTAGCCAGCATCTGGCACGCCCCCTTGCAGCTAGGGGCAGTGGCTCCTGTGCCCTCCTGTGGGCCGGACGGACGTCTCCACGGAGACATTGACTAATGGTCTGGCTGGCCAGCGAGCAGCCGTAAAAGCATCGCTGCAACAGTCATCGAAGCGATGGCCAAGATAATAATGTTGATAATGTTGCCGATGACAGGGCAGCACTTAACAAGCCGTTAGCCATCAGACGGAACTAAATATAAACGATGGCCATAAAAGCGTTCTTGAGTCTGCAACAGCATTTGACATCAATTTATCTGGCAAAACTATTCGCAGATCGAGATCAATAAAAGTATTTATAGCAAAGCCAAATGATATTTTTTTATGCATAAAAAGTACTTAAAGGAAATATCGTGTTTAGAATTTAATTAAAATGCAAATCAGTCGGGGATGTCATTATATCAATCATATTAGAGAAGGCAGCAAATGAATTTCTTTGTCGTCAAAAAGTGATTTTTTTTTGTCGTTTAATTTCATTTCGTTTAGCAGGAACTTCAATTAAAATCGATTTGAGTTCAATGCTTTCCTTTGTATGCGGCCGTTGAGTGTGTTGGTCAGTTCAGTTATTCCAATCATTTTCAAAGGTATCAGGCTCTGAGGCAGACGCAGTGACATCCGCTGCTGAATCAATAGAAATTCCTCAAGTTCTGCGCTCCATGAAAGCTAATGGCATGCTCAGATGCTGAATGAGAGGCAGGTTAGATGAAAGTCAGCTGGAGCTTATTTGAAGTCATAAAGAGTTTTGTCCGTTATGCAGTCACACACACACACACACACACACACATGCATACGCAACAGATGGATTGCATTTGCATTTGAAGTGGAAAGGAGCAAGTCCATCAGGAGCTGCCCATCAGCTGGTTAAATATGCTAATCTACTGTGATCTCAATGTCCTGCGATGCACAGTTGCCTTAGTTGAAGTTTTGCCTTTGCCGTTGCCGTTGCAACTGGGCGTGGCAGTGGCAGTGGTATTAATGCAACAGCAGCCGCATGTTGACGCACTTTGATTGGTTTGCCCAGCTGTGGCTTACTCTGGCCGCATGCATAAATGAAGTTTACTTTACTTTTACTCTGGCTGGCTGCAGTTAATGCAGCAGGTCAGGTTTATTTCAGTTTTCTTTTTCAGTATTTCCCTCTGTTGTATTTTGTTTTTAGCATCGTGTTAAGTTCCACGACGAGGCGAACCGGTTCCCAGCAGCTGCTAAATGTATTTATAATAATACTATTTGTTGGGGCCCAGCTGAAATTTAAGTGCAGTCCAAGTACCTGAACTGCACGTGTCTTTGTCTCTCTCTGTGCGTATGTGTGTGTGTGTGGACTTTTACTTTCAGCTAGAGCGAGTGCCCTATCGAGCTCAACCCTCTCGATCTCCTCATCTCACTTGGAAGTTTGGTCAGCTGCTAAAGGCAACGGGCCCGCATGCCCTTGCACGCATTTCGCCACGAGAATGTTGTTGTCTCTGTGAAAAGAGCCAAATGGGGTTTTGCCCAGCTTCTGGTTGAGTTTTTTGGCAACTATGCTTTTGATGGCCTGATAAACTTTCTCTGCGCATAACTTAGAGTATGAAATAAAAGCAGAGCAACTTTTCGCACTCAGCACCCCGAGCTGAGTTCGACTTCTTGGCATGGCTTAGCTAACTTTATTGTTTCAAGTTTATTGCTAGCCAGGGCTACAAGTGGCTCTTCCCTCTCTCTCTCTCTCTCTCTGTGACTGCACCTTTGGCAAAGTTTTTAGCATTTATAAGATTTTTGCCATCTTCAGAGCATGAACTGTGCCCGATTGCAAATGAAGCTACCAGGCTGTGTGATTGGGCCAATTTAACTGCAGTTCGCTGGTCAGCTTAGGAAACAGAAACAATTGCCGTGGACTGGGACTGGGGGAAACGTGTCTCCGCAATCATTAGAGCATCAAACTGGCTGGCCCTAACCGAGACTTGGCCAAGCCCAACTATGGGCCAAAAGCAACGTCAGACCAAAAAAGGCCAACATGCAGCAACAATGCGTCAGCAGAGTAAGAGACAAGTAAAGGCAAAGAGAGAGTGTGTGTGTGTGAGAGAGAGAGAGAGAGAACCAAACCATAAAAGGCTAGAGAAGTAGGTTGTTGTTGTCACTGAGAAATGGGCAAACGCCTGGGAAATGGAAAAGGAAATGCCCCGTCCGCATATGCTTGACACGGAAAATGCCATCACAATGCATACAAATGCAATCGCATAGACGAAACTCAATGCGGCCATAGAGGAAATCAATGTACATAAAAATTACTTTCTTGGCTTCAAAGTTTAAAGTGGCTGCCACTGAAGCCAGAGCCAAAAGCGACCAACAAATTGTGCTGCCTTTTGTTTGGCCAACCCACACTCGAGTGCAGCTAGACCGCCATATAAAGGCCGCCCTCAATGCCCGAACGCGACTCAATTGTAATTTGAGTGCTTCCAGTTTTTGCTCCGAGTGTGGGCGCCGCGTGAAAATTGCGTGCAATTATCAAAAGATGAAATCAGCCGCCAACAGTCGAAGAGTCGAACAGTCGAACAATTGAGCAGTTGAACAGTTGAGCAGTTGAACAGTCAAAGAGGCAAAATGCAGGCTGCAGCTACTGAACACCAATTTTACTGTCTCTTTCTCTCTCTCTCTCTCTCTCTCTTACTCTCCCTCTCTGCCCCCTCTCACTTTGTCTCAGTGGAGCTGTTGCCGCTTGTTCGTTGTCGTTGGCAAAAACCAGTTTGACAATGGGTATAAATAAAATTAAGAATGTAAAGAGAACAGCCAAGACGGCATAATGAGTCACAGATACACTGCAATATGTGAAATGGAAATATTACAATAATATTTTGACAATTCTTGCGGCAAGCTGAAATGCGAGCTAAAGCTTAAGCAATAATTTTTAATGCAATACAAATATATTCTATAGAAATAATAATATATATTTATTTTACATAAAACAGAGTATAAGTGGAGAAAGCATATGCATATATATATACAAACTCATATACTCATACATAACACAATAGATTAGCTGTTCGTACAAGTAGCAAATCCGCATATTGTAAGATTCTCAGTAGGATTATCAAATCACATTAAAAAGTCGGAGATGCCACTCGCTGGCTGTGAACTGTATTTGCATAAGCCCATGCTAATCCATTTTCAGGGTCATTCAGTATATAAATATCTCCATAAAATGTTAAGTGAAAAACTTTTGCAGCGATTAAGAACTTTAAGAGTTCAACATATTTTGCATGCAGTTCATTTCAATCGATATAAAATTAACATTTTAAATGTTATAAAAATAAAAACAGATACAGAGAATATTAAAGTAGTTAAGTTCAGTTTTCCGTCAATCAATTCTTAATGCTAGAAATTCATTGACTGTTAAGTCAATGAATGTCAAGTTCTATATAAATAGCTGAGACTGAGGCGTGTTACACGATATATATTTTTAATTATTAAAGAGCAAAGTTCTGAGACTAGCGACCAGTTATGACTAACCTTATAAGTAGAGGTATGCCGTCTCTTTAACTATAATGTTGGTTGAAGTGTTACATATGTGTGTGTGTGTGTGTGTGTGTAAGAACTCTGTTTTAGGTCTACCAGCTGCATTTGCTACAAGTGATATTGATTTATGGTACCAAGCACATTGATTGTTGTCATTTTAAAGGTCCATTAGGCTAGGCGGACAATAATAAATTGAATGGCTTGTTAGGCGGGCATCTATTCAAGCTGACAGCAGCAAAGTCTTTAGCGAACGAGCACTTGAGCACAGCTGATGCCACGCTTAACATGAACAGTAACAACAACAACAACAACAACAATGAGAAATGCCAACAAATACAACATATATGAGTTTCAGTGAAAAACTGTAACAATTTTACGCAGCCTGTGCGAAAATAAATAAAAATAATAAAGCAAGAAACAATCCAAACATTATTCGGAATTCTCGATTCTCGGTTCTCAATTGAAAAAGCGGCTACAGCTGCGTTTCCGCTGACCGCCTTCTGATTCATCGTTGTCAACTCTCAGCCCCCAAGCCTCGCCCCCCTCACTCTTCATTCCGCTTGTGACAGCAAAGAGGTAGAGGGAGAGAGAGACAAAAATCATCGACTGATTAAAATCAGCCTCGTTTTTTCGCTGCTTATTTACAGATCTTTTTTTTTCCGTCACATTCTCGAGTTGAGTTTCCCAGCGTATTTGGCGCTTTTGAATTTGTCAGAGAACAAAAACAATATTGGCATCTAATGACGGCTATTGGCAGCAGCCGCCACCGCTTTAGGCCACGTTTGTGTATTATTTCAATTGCTTGCGCTTTTTAATACGATTTAACCAAATCGGGTTTTGTTTTGTTTTATTTTATTTTATTTTTTTTTTTTTAAAGGCAGCGCGATAATTTGAGTTTAATTGCAGTTTGCATGTGCTTGGACTCACGATCTATGGCCAGAACGGATGTGATTTTTAAAGAGCTATAATTTTGTTCTATTTGTGTTCTTTAGAAGCGATTCGCTTTGATATGCGAATGCCAACAGTTCGGCCAACATGTCAAAGTTCTTGCATAGAAATCAAGGCAGTCAATGAAATTTTAGTCAACCCATTTAAGCTGCTTAACACGTGTGAATGCAGAGTGAATAACTCGAACGAGTGCACATTCAAAGAGCTCGTAATATGCATGAGAACTGCTATTTAATTATTTAATTAGCTTGCATTAAGCAAAACGTTTTTATATATTTGTACAAAATATATTTCTATACGATATCGCATGGAATTAAAAATGTTGAATATTTTATAAAAAATTTATTTTTCATCAAATCGATTTAGGAAATTGCTGGGAAAATTGCAAAGTAATCATTTCATCATTTACTTTCCGCCCTGCCAATCACATCGCAGGAAAAGTCTTCACTTCTGGTTCAAAAGAAACAACGATACCAAGAAGTAATTAACAATTTTTTTTGTACAATTTCATAATTTGTCAATTAATCAAGTGTATTGGCCATAATTTCTGCCAGTAATGAGCATTAAGCAAACCCTGCAAATTATGCTAATGCATACTAATGCCAAATGCCAACTGCCAACTGCCCCCAATGGGGGCAACAACAAGTGGATGCCAGCCACCCACACACGATGACACGCGCTAATGTACGAAGAGGCGACAATGTTGAGACGTGCCCATCATTATCATTAACACTTCCTACACTGTCCGACAGAGATGTCGTTTAGTGCTCACAGCAACTTCATTAGTGGCCTGAGTTGCTGCTTTATTGCCTTTCGCATTCGCTGAGCTTTCATCGGGCTGAGTTTTATTGTGGTATCTCATCTCGTTTATCTCTGCGCAGAGTTCTCAGTTGACTTTTTGATGTGGCTCTCGACTTCTCTCGTGCCGTCGTTAAATAACAGTTAACCCAATTTGCATTTGGCTTGATTAGAGATTTCGCCAACTGTCCAATTTCTGGCCCCTCCCAGTCCCAGTTAGCTAGAAGTCTCTTTTTGGCAATACCTTGGACTTTGGGCTGTTTCTGTGGCAGCTGCTTGGCTTCAGCTGATTAAAATGCAAATATCATGGGTCGAGCCAAAAAATGGGGGGAAAATAACGTTATTAAAGTTAATAACTGTCAGTACTTCATGCTTTAATTATAATAAATTACGCATACGCACATTTGGCTGGCGAAAAGTAAACGAAAGCGAGCCCAGCTCGAGTTATTTATTTAACGGAAATAGAAAAGCATCAGGGCAAGCGCAAATAACTCAGAATAAAGGAAAGCTGCTGAAAATGATAATGATAAATGTGTTAGCCGAGCAAAAACAACAAGGCGTTTCTCTAACCCCCTGGGCGTGGCCACAGGCACCAGCCACAACAGCAAACGTCCAGCTACATGAATATGCATAAATGATTAATGAACTCATCCACTGGCTGTTCAATTTTTCGTGATCTTCCGCTCAGTTTTAAAGCGAACCCCTCCTGTGGCCCCTGGCACACTCAAATGGTACGTGATGCCAATGGTCAATGCACTCGCATATATACGTTTTACTAGCTCACTTATCTAGGCGCTTACCCGGCCCACTCATGACATAATGCCCAACAATTCGGATCTGGTGCCCATAAATATCGTACACAAACTGTGCTCATCTGATAAGCTACGTTACGGCCTTATCTACGCCAGGCATTTGACTAACCAGCCGCAAAGAGCCCTAGAAATAATGACACTTGCCTCAGGTGGCCATTGAATTTGAAGTGAGGTGTGAGCAGCATTAATATGAGGAAAGATAATTGAAGTAATCTAGCAAACAGTCTGTCAAATATTTCCCACCTTAACGTGAAGTTAAACCTATTAAGAGTAAGAGAGATACAATCTGTAATTTATTCTAATAAAATATATATTCTCATAGGCATATTCAATATTAATTCCGAGAGCTTTCTGGCCACCCGCCAAATTACATTTGGTGCTCTCATTTTCAGCCCATGTCATTGATCTTCAAGCAAGCGGAGCTACCTTCGGCGGCAGCTGCCTCTGCTCTCGCCCTGCTGCGAGCCAAGGTCTAAAGTTACGAATGTGCAGCGATATGCTAATTAAATTTGAGCCGCACAATATGAGACGCAGCGCAGTTACGACAAATATATACGTACATATATAAAAGTAGGTACATATACGTATAAACAGCCGTTAGGTATGTATGGGGGCAATCTGTGAGCTATTTAGACAGAAAGCAACGAATGAAAAAATGAAAAATGTGAACGCTTTGTTGGCTCAAACGCCACTCACACCCACAAGATACTTTACTTAACAGATACATTTGTTGTTGTTCAGTTTTGCTGTTGCTGTTGACGCAGCGCTCCATTAGTCATGTCTTGCTAGTCGTTGTTGTTGTTGTTGCTATTCTGTCTACTGTGTGAAGCGCAGGAGTAAAAGCAACAGCAACAACAACAACATTTCAAATCTGAATCGCCAAATTGCAAATTCATTCAAGTTGATGGACCCATCAAATGTGGTTTGCATATGCGGCTAACGACTGCAATTTGGCACTGGGTAGCGAGAAGTTTTGAAGCCGCGTCGCGTCGGCGGCTAAAACACAAACAAAAAGCATTTGAGACGTGCGTCGATGTGCGGCATAAGAATTAAGCTGAATTTATGGTATGCCAAGTTCGACAAGCCGAAGGCAAACACAGTCAAGTTGAAAGCAACAACAACAACAACAACAACAATCGCCCAAAGCAGATACACACAATATTATACACAAGGTATACAGCGTAAAGAAATGCGAACGGACTCCGCTGGGCTCCACTGGAGTGGGTGCATTCGTGAAATGCGTGAGCTGCGTGTGTAATGCGGCTTCAGCAAGCCAAAGAGCTAAGCAGCCAAAGACAAAAAATACGCACAGATACACAGATTACATAGCCATAGAGTTAAAAGATACAAATGCACGGCTGCGCCTTTGTTTGCAACTGGATTTGTATTTGTATCTGGAAGTTCGCATTGGGGCTTTAATTAAATTTACACGCGGACCGTTAACATAACCGAATGGCGCATTTCTGGATGCCAACACTCTCGGTAGTACGAGTATGTGCAGCAAATGAGGTAGAGAAAATACAACCAAAGCAAAGGCAAAGGTAACGAAAAGCGGGAGTAAAAAAGAAAATAATAGGAAAATAACAACTGCAAACAAACGAACGAAAAAAAAGAACTATAATAATTGCGCAATTGTGCACGTAGAGCAATCGTTGCTCTAGCTGTTCCATTTTACCTTTTGTTATTGAGATACTTTTTGTTGTGTGTCTTGTGGCTGCGGCAGTTCGTGGATTCGCTGGGCGATTAATGGCTCTCGCCTCGTGGGGTTAATAATATTTTCGGCAAACTTAAATATTTATTTTGCCAATTTCGTTATCTTCTGCTTGGCACACAGAAATTCTTTCGTTTATCTTAAAACTTCAATTCGTTTCTTTTCTTTTTTGTTGGTTTTTGTTTTGTTTTGCTTGTGTTCGTTGCTTAGAGGTTAATGTCGCGTCTGTCGCTGCTGCTCGCTTGGCATGCATTCGTTTGGGCGGCGTGCAGTATCTGTTAGATACTTTTGTGGCTTATATCAGTCGAATCGGGGATCATATCAATAAGAGATACGATTTCTGCGGGCGCAGGTAGAAATATACAAAAATCTTAAACCGGCAACGCAGAGGCACGCATTCACTCGCCCTCTCTCTCTCTCTCTCTTTCACACTCTATATAACTTTATCTTGAGGCACACACACACACACACACGCACCGTTACACAGAGCGATCGTGTGACGACGTCCGCTCAGCTCGAGACGCGTTCGTTGACTGAGCTGCGAGTTGTTCGCCGAGATTTAACGACGCTCGCTCGATTGAAACGCCCGATTGAAAGCAACAGGTTGAACATTGAAAGAGAGCGATGCGATCAGTACCTGGCTCAGTCTCGCTCTCGCTCTGCCTCTCTCTCTCCCTCTCTCTCTCGTTGCAGTGCCTAGCGGCTACCTGAGGCGCCCTTCTCGCATTATCATTAAACAGAACGCGAACTCCACAGAACGCGACGTCGCCCGTCGCTATCATTTTAATTATGCACTCATGAGAAAGACGAGTCGCATTCTTAATGTTGTTGCTGCTGCTGCTGTTGCTATTATTATTATTATTATTGTTGTTGTTGTTGCCATTTTCGTGCCTAGCTGGCCAGTGTAAAAGTCTGTTCACGGGAAACGCGAAAAAGTTCCCAAAGTGATTTCTGCAGCATATTTTCATACACTGCCACAAACGAGGCGTTTCTCAACATTGACTGCGTTTGCCGAAAGTGTTAATAAATATCATAAAATTAATTAAGAGCTTGATTAGCATTTATATGAATTTAAACTTGAATGGCACAGAAATTAAACGATTATTGGTTACGTGAATAATTTTTTTGGAATAAATGTGAAAAGAAGTGAAAGGGGAGAAATTTTAAATTGTATATTTTTTGATTTGATTAAAATATAAAATCAAAATAAATTATAAATATAATATAAACAAACGAAAATAGAAATTTTGTCAACTATGAAATGTTGTATATTTTATTAAATTATACATAAATTAATAAAAATAAAAATAATAATAAAATAATATATAATTCATAATTCTATCCTCTCTCTTTAACTTTAATGCAAAGATAAATAATATGAGCACTAACTGTGTGTTCATTGCCAATCAATATATTCACTTAAATACAATTGTATTCACATATTTGACAATGAGCTTTAGCGTAGTGTATTCAATGAGCTTAATGGGCTCTTATCTTGGCACTCAGCCACATTCATTCGCTGGCATGTGAGTTTCCACAAAGCTGAAGTTGCGGCTGTTTGTACAGAAAACATGTCACGACAGCGCTTAAAGGCATCATAATTGTTTAATAACATTTAAACAGTGTAGTTTAATTGGTTAGCCACATGCGGTGGCCCAAAGCAACATAATGCGGCAACGTGGCTCGCTGAGCCCGGCGGCAATGGTTGCCGTTGCCGTTGCTCGATATATTATAATTGTTAAGGTGACAGCCGAAAAGCATGCGCCATATGGCCATGCGCCGAGTGCGGCATATTCGGCACTAATTGGCGGCAGCCGTTGTCTTTCACAGAGTCGCAGCCATTTTGCATATCGTATGTTGCATGCATTCAGGCAGGGATAAAGCCGGCCGCCTGTAAGCCGCACTGAAGGACACGGCGCGAGTTAATAAGGTGGGCGCATTGGATTGGGGAAAATGGGGCGGGCTTATGCATTAAGCGCCAATTAAGTCGCTCGATGGCCAAACTTATGGAGAGCCAACAGCAAAGACGGCAAGCTGAAAAGCCAAATAAAAAAAACGGAATAACTGAATAAAAACAGTTATTGCGAGGCGTTTTAAAGACGCAGCTCGTGTAACAGCTGACTGCACAAAAGTTTGATAAACATAAGCAAAGTTTTTGGGGCACCCCGAACGTTGGTCAGCGTCGCCTAGCAGCCAAATTGTAATTAAAAGTAATCAAAAGCATTAGCAAGTGAAATTTGCAAAGCAGCGCAGCCCAGGCCACATTCACCAGCAGAGAAAAATAACTAACCAAGGGGCAAGAGCAAATGGACCCCTCACGACAATGTGCTGGAGTTTCTGGGTCTCCTAAGATGGAAGCGTGTCACGAGGCAGCTGAAGGAGCAAAAACTAAATGAGAATAAAAGTTAACTACCCATTAAAATACAATTTTATATGGGGACGTAGCAGGTATTAAGTCTAGAGATAATCAGAGATACATATACTAGAGTAAGTTTAAAATTTATTTAAAATTATATTGAATATTTTATATAATAATAATGATTGCCAAAAAAGTAAAAAAATATATTCATATTGAGAACTTCAAAAGAATAGCTCACTTGGAGTGTCTGGGGACTATATTGGCAAAAATTACAAGTTTCTCTCTCTCTCTCTCACTCACTCTCACCCTCTCTGTCTTCTTCTCACTCCTACTCTTTTTGTTATTTAACAACAATAGATATTCCCTTTTCAATATCTCATCATCATTACAATGCACTGCATAATTATTCGCTTAAGCAAACTACAACTATCGATATCGCTTTAAGCAGAGCAAAGTTGTTCCCAAGGTGTAAAATTGCCTTATATATGTATTTGCTTAAGCAACGACTTCACACATATTTCTGCTCAGGTGCGCTCTGCTCCTATTTCCTCTTCAGTGACAGGCAGAGTCAACGCTGAAATCTGAACTTGAGCTGTTCGAGTCACGTTTAGCTGCGTTCGTGTCACGCTCCGCTCTCGACTCGGCTGGAGTCGTCTCGAGGCACACAAAGTGGCACATAATCAAATGCCAGCAGATGATAATGAAGGAATGAAGTGGAAGTGCGCAGGGATGGATGGGACGGAGAGGCAGACGGGCAGACAGGCAGCTGGGCCGAGGGGCCGAGGGGCAGACGGGCCGCGGCTCAGTTAATAAAGTTCTAGAGCAACAGCTAATTTTAATTTAGTTAAAAGAAATGACAAACACAGGTATCTTTAGATACACACTCAAAGGCGCGCCTGAATCTGGGCACGGAAATAAGATAAGTTTTCGAGGAGCTCATTACGCGGCAACAGATGCAGACGCCAAAGGCCTGCAGCAAAAGGCAACAACATTTCGCTAGTTGCAACAAAGGAATTTCAGCCGAATCATGGGGAGCTACACTTCAGGGCTGACCAAGATTGATGGACAGTTTGAAATAGCGAGAGGGAGAGAGAGAGAGAGAGAGAGAGGATGGTGTCTATGTGAAATTGGTATCTATTACTGTTATCTTGGCCCAGCCGTCCGTTGTGGACAGGTCAATCATACACACATCCATTATGTATATATGCCACATGCTACAAATTAGCGCGTTAATTGCGTTGCCTGGCTACTTGGCCACTTGATGAAGTGTCGCGCGTGTCCCGTTGCCCTCGAGCTAAGCTTCATTTATTATGATTCATTGCCCAGATACACTGTATTGATTTCATTGACTTCAACTCAAGGCAAGGTTTCTAGTCTTTATCAAAAATGCTTTAATATATGAACTAATTCCCTGTTCATCTCCATTTAACATGCTTAACCAAGTCACATTTGTCGTCCACTGTCAGAGCTGGGCAAAGTTTTTCCTATGCAAATTCGATATCTTATGACTCATAAAACTTGAACTCGTAATGGACCCAGGTTGTAAACTTTAAGTGCCCAAGCTACAATTCGCAGGAGTTGTCGCGAAATGTAAAGGCGAGCAGTCGGAAAATTAATTACTTTTAGTTAATGACAGCTTTATGTTAATGACAACACGGCTACTGATTAATACGATAATGAAATGGCAAACATTTAAATGCTGCTCCAACTCCAACTCCAGTTCCAGCTGGCAGACGTTGCTCGACAATTGAAGAAGCGTGAGCTCAGCAGCCGAAGCCAGCAATATTGTTCATTCATCATCTTCCATTTGTGGGCGGGCGTCATTATTGGCGCCTTACTCAAGAGAAGTTCCACCCACGCCCAGGTCCACGCCCACGCCCACTCGTCGGGGGTATTATGAAAGCATTATTTGTTGGCACAGCTGAGCCAGGGACAACAAACGTGGCAGCAGCAGGCTTTGTTGTCATGGCATCATCTGACCTATTGCCGGCTATTTTCAGCTCGCACCGCTCACTGCTGGTCATCAGCTCCAGTGGCGTTTTTCAATTTAGCCATTTCCGTCGCACACACACACACACACACGCACACATGCACACAACATGATTAAGCAATCAGGAGCGCCTAAAAGGCGGCCACATTTTAACTAAATCAACGCCCGAACGGAAAGCAATGCCCTGGATTTATGTGCACATTATTCGAACTGGCTGTGTAATAGAAATCTTTATGAGTTGGCACTAAAATAAAATAAAATAGAGAACAGCAGAGGGGGAAAAAAAAAAAACAAATAACTTTGTGCCACACGAGGCATTAAGTCGCATTAAGTGTTTAGATTGTAAGCTACTTGTATACCATGTCGCAATACATAGAGCCCCTGCTGACGGCTCTTTAATTGAAGTCAAATATACAAGACGCGTTTGCTCTATTTGCTGTCAAATTTATGTTGGCCCTGGCTCAAGTTTGATAAATGTGAAATTCGAAATAAATTGAAAATTTATATACCCATAATATTTCGTATTTCTATTAGGGATTCCGCTCGAAGAAAGATGTTTATCATTCTAACTAATTTATTCTTAAATTATGGCAGCTTATTCCCAGTGACAGGGCATCAGCTAGTCAATCATTTTGATATTGGCATAAACAGTGTGAAACCCAATCAAGTAAAGGGTTGAACTAGATGGTGTAAAATGTAAAACTTGGTATGCCATACTAAACCCCATCAATATATAAGATATAGTCAGGCACTCTTTGGGCAGCTGGTCTTCTGTTGTATATAGTTATTTAATATTTTTTCAATTGATTACCTACATGTCGCCATAAGTCGCCATTAGAGTGCTAACCCAATACTCAAACTGTGTATCGAGAGCTGGCTAAAAGCAAAAACATGTCGACACGCAACTAAAATACATACATACATCACATACAAATTGAGCCCAACTCTGCAGAAAATCAACCAAATGAAAGCAAAGCTGAGTGCAAGAGAGAGAGAGAGAGAGAGAGAACTTAAGAAATAGATAGTCTAAGCCGTCTGATGATCTACAAATTTATAAAAAATAATTTCAGGAAAACTAGA
The DNA here is from genome assembly GCF_001654015.2 of Drosophila navojoa. Next base: position 856,842 of record NW_022045874.1, on the reverse strand, counting down.
AAAGAATTGTTGACAACAAATGGAAACTGAAAGAGACCGAGAGAAAGCACTGAGAGTGAGAAAGTAAAATAGAGTTTCTAAGAATGTGTTCCTTAATGCCTTTCAACAATTACACGCTTTCAATGGCTCTAGAGCACATAAAATGCGAATTTGCTGTTGGTCTAGGTTTTGGAAAATGGCCAACAAACAATATAAACCTCACACGAATGGAGCGTAAAATGTCAGATGCGTTTGATTTAGGTTCGGGCTGGAGAACAATGGTTTCCAGTGAATAGAAACGTTCGCATCGCAAGTGACATAGGGGATCCGATTGAACAAAAGCCGCTTAAACGAAGCGAAAACAATTTTTCGCGCATATCAATTGAATGTCACAGGCGGCAAAAGGAGCTAAGCTCTGCCTTGAGCCGAAAACTGCCATTGGGCTTCAGCACGAGTTTATTCGGAGGGAGGGGGGTTGCGCCAGAGGCATGCGCGTTATTTGTCGCACAGAAGCCGCAGCTTCACACACACACACACACGTGAATAAGGTAGTAAATTGTGGCCTTACGCAAGGTGCGACACATTTGTGGCGCTTGCAGCTTGGCAAATTTAAGAAACTCACAGCGCAGCCACTTGGCCATCACTAAATGCATTAACGTCAGATTTTTATATGCGTGTGCTGCAGTCTGGCATTTCGTGTTGCAGCTGCCAAACAGCTCTGTCGACATTTAATTAAAAAATCATACGAGCACACACACACACACACATGCGAGCATACACGCACTCAAAGCCAAAAGCAAACTCTGCATATTGTATATAATTATGGTTTAATGGCTCAGGCATTTCGTGGCTTTTAATTAAGTTAACATTAAAAGATGCGCAGAACAAAGGCGAAAAGTGAGTGCCCAGAGCAGATAGCACTGATTAAAGCATCTTTAAATATTTCAATTATTAAATTAACCAATCGATGCGGCAGAATTCCAATAAATTATAAAAATTTCAGTGAAATTGCCTTGGAAATTGTTTATCTTTTGACTTCTCTCTCTCTCTCTCTCTCTCTCTTCAACAGAGAATGAAAACAATACTCAATAATTAATAGTTCAAACAGTTAAGAATGTTTCGTATTTCCTGAGAGTTAGCGCTTTCAGTTCACCTACATGATGCAGCATTGCTCTATTTTCAATTTAAAGCTGCCACGAAAAGCAATTAAGCCCGATCGAAGCTCGTCGCAGTGGCCAAAAAGTGTTTGCCACAGGCGAACCACCAAACAGGCCAAGCGCTGAAGCCAGTGAAGTCAGAGGGAATTGGCTGGCTTTGATAGCCAATATAGCTGGTTCACCTTGCTGCGACAAGTGCCAATAGCCAAAATAATATGACTGCACGGAAATACTCACTCGGGCAGCTATAAAGCCCGAGGGAGGTGGATAGTTGAGCCGTTAAGGGCAGACCGAATGGTCAGGTTAATTGGCTGGAACAGCAGCGCCACTGCCATGAGCAGCTGTTTATGTCAATGTGTGAGGGGCGCCCGGAAACCCAGATGATAGAGAAGCCATTTACACAGACCATTTCATCTGTCATACATTCGTTAAGAGCTGTACTCTGCCGAACCCAATCCTAATCCTAGTTGCAAGTGGCAATTCAACTTAAAAGTAAACAAATTAAATGATAATTCAGCTTCGAGTGCTTTTCAAGCGTCCTCTTCGGGATAGATTTGTACACAGAGGCTTTAAGGCAGCATTGGGCCAGGACGTTTTCAATTAGGGCTAGTTGCTGGTACTCACATTATCCTGGTCGCATCGCGCTGCCGCACCGACTCATCCCGATTGAGCACTTCAATGATCATCTTCCGCTCGTTTTCCGACAAATTTTCGAGCACCTGCGAGGTGGCCACTGCCAGCTCGGGGCCCAGGGCATCGATGGTCTCGCCGGGTATGCTGTCGGTTCCCACGTCGCTCGTCGCAGTGCTGACGCCGCCGGACATTTGGCCAAGGCCAAAGCCGCTTGGCAGCATGCCGCTCGACATGCTGCCCATGCCCATGTTCATGGAGGCCATCTGGAGGCCGCTTACGCCTAAGCCCGACGCCGTGCCAGCACTGCCGTTGGCTGTTGCATTGCCGCTGCTGTATTGCAGCATGTTGTTGCTGTTGGGCTCACCGACTGCCGTTGCTGCTACGGCGGATGTTGCAGCTGCCACGCGGTGCTTGTTGTTGGCGTTCTGCGTGGACGTGGGCGTGGGCGTGGGCGGTAGGCGTGCACTGCGTCCACTTGACATACTATACAGGTTCACGGAGTTTTCCCTATTTGCTGTCCTTTGAGTTTCGTTTTATCTAGCTGTCCGTGTGTCTGTGTGCGTGTGCGTGTGTGTGTGCGTGTATCTGTGTGTTTTTCTCTCTTTGGGAGTGTGCGTGGGCTTGCCTTTGTTGTTCTTTGCGCCGCTGTCAACTGCAAGATCCCCAAACACACTCCAATAAGCCGATTCGGTTGCCGCCTTTGTCGGTACAGCTTGGTAATTGTTTTTGTTGTTGTGGGTGTTGTTGTGGTTGAGGCTGTGGCTTACTTTTTTTTTGCTTCTACGAATTAGTACCGCAGTGCTTAAAGGATCGCATAACAGTTGCTGCCTTCTCGGCTATCAATTTAAGACCTGTAAAATACGTAAAAGGCAGACAATTATTTATCATAAAATATTTTCAAAGCGACGAAATTTCTAGTTAAAATCGAATGAGTGAAATATATATCTGCAGAGTTTCGCTTTTCTTTTTCATTGGGTTTTCCTTTTACTCTTGACTCTCTTATAATAGTATATTTTTATTTCAAAAAACTTTAGTTGTAAATATAAACAAGTTTTTATCTTTAGTGACAATATAATGTTGCTTACCAACTCTACAATTTCAAGTTTGCATCGTTGCTTGCTCTTAAAGTCGTTAGCCAAAAATGTTGCATACCTCTGGGCGCACTTTTAGCACCATTTAAGGGAGCATCCAGAATCTTGGCAATGTGCAACTTCTGGTTCATTTACAGACCTGTATTCATTTCTATTAGATTACCTACGTTTCTCTTTCTCTGCAAGTTGCTTTGGGGCAACCAGAACAGTTTTCTTTAAATTCCCCGAAGTGCGCTCTTAAGTGCTAAAATATGAAGCACAGCGGAGCCCGAAGTGCAACTGGGAGGAACAGCAAAACGTTTGACATTTCGAAAGGAAAATTCAGTTATAATATTGAGCATATCAGTGTGCTGACAAAAATAAAAATAAAAATAAAAATAGCCAAAATCAATTCAAAACGGCAATGCACAGCACACGCAGAGAGAGAGAGACAGAGAGAGAGAGAGAGAGAGAGAGAGGCACAGCATGAGGCAGTCGAAAAAAATTTCATGTGGCATAGATTGACGGTTCGTTGTGGCAGCCACAACAAACTTGAACGTTAGTTAGTAAGCTCTCGTGGTTATGTGTGTGCGTGTGTGTATGTTTGTATCTAACGTCTGATAACACACACGCATGTGCTTGGGCTTCCATTAAAAGCGAATTACAATGTCAAACATAAATAGGAACGGAAAAGAAAAAACAAATGATAAATTGCAATAAAACTGAAACAACTGTTTAATTAACGTCAAGCATATTTAAATACAAATAAAAGCCCTCTTAATGCATTGTTCATAAATTACGGCAAATATTGCCTCAATTTGCCATAGCTGGCAATTATTGCGCCAATAAATTGAACAAAATGTATTTAAATATAAAAAAAAGGAGATTTAACTTGTATTTATTGCATAAATATATTTTAATATACATGGAAAAAGTATTAACTTGTATTTATTAAACGCTTAAGTGTAAGCTTCTTTTTTCATATTAATAATTGAATCAAATTAAATTTAAAAAATATGTTCAACTAAATAAAAAAAAAAAATAATTAATAATCATAATAATGAAAAGAACATGCATGCAGTTAAAGGAAATTTTAAAAATTAAAAAATAAAAAAGAAACATCGGAAGTATTAAATATAAACAATGGGTATCTTAGGGATCTTTCTGAGTTTCCTAGAATGTTTGTGAAAGTTTTCCTTTCTGCCAAAATACCAAGAAGCAAGGCTTTACTGTGTTTTAAAAGCGTAGCCTAAACAAATGGCTGAAGAAACAAATTTCAAGAAAAATGGAATACAAATTTGAACTTGTCCTCAGTTCTCCTCATTTTTATAAAAATTTGTTTCGTTTTTTTTTTTTTTTTTATTGAAAATCTTGCTAAGGGAAAAATCATGCTATATCCGAAGGCTTTACACAACTGTGTGGGCCTTAATAAAAATGCCACCACTTCATAGTTACCTGCAAAGCTTTGCAAAATTAATTAAAACGCTATAAATAAACTGAAAACTAGCTAGGAATGCACTGCCCACACACACACACAGTCAAGCATCCCTACATATAGCCGTACGGTTAGCCCTAAGCCTTAACGAGAACCAGTTAGTTGAAACAAACGAGGGAAAAAAATCAATTTAATGTGATGAATGTGTGGGCATATGCGAGTGAGTGCCTGTTACAGCTATACGATTGTGAGATTGTGTGTGTGTGTGTGTGTTTGTGCCATACAAAGTTACAGTAACTGAAAGAACAATGACAGCAGCAACAGTCAAGAGACATTTAAATGACAATGACAGTTTAACTGTGCCACCAGCCAAGGCACAAAAAGGGACCTCAAACAACAATCGGGAGCCATGGCCAGGGGGGCGGAACGGAAATGGAATACACCAGAGCGCTAGCATGCAAAGTCCAACTGTTCTATCGACTCTCACACACGCACACACACACACGCACACACAGAGACTTGTGATTAAAGCGGAAATGCTGTTGCCGTCGTCGCTGTAACGTTACCTAGCACAGCGCCCACTGGAAACGTGGATGAACAAAGTTGAAAATTGAAAATGCCTTACAGATGAGCGCGAGCGGGGGAGTGCGACGTCTGCGTGTGTGCGTCTGACTGACGGCAAAGACATGCAATATCAATTGAAAGGCAGCAAAACGCGCCACACTCGACACTGGATGCTTAGGCAGCATGCATCCTGAATACGCTGAGCAAGAACAGGACAGAAGAGGAGAGTATACGACGAAGCTGGCTGCCTATTATCCTGACGCCTCGATGATGGATGCGCAGGCAGCAACGCATGAGCAACAGATCCCAGATCCGAGCGGACACCCTCGTGCCGTGACTGCGTGTGGGGCAAATGTAATTAAGCATTTGCACGCCGCCAGCCCGAAGACAGCGTGCGCCATCCGGGCTCATCGTTCAGCTTGTCTTATTGAAAATATGAAAGATGCACACGCATGCAATAAACTGAGCACAATGCCATTATTGTTATTGTTGGCTCTGATGGCCGGGATAATGGCATCCATCCATTTCGCTTCACACTTGCTGCATTTTAAATGGAACTCACCTCACGTAATGCGCAACAAGCCAGACAAGCAAATTAAGCACATAGCTGTACAAAAATATCCATTTAACGAATGCGTTGCCATGCACAGCATTTCATGTCAGTCACAGGACACAAGTCCCAGGCTCTTGGGCCAACTTGGCTATTTTTAGGCCAATTCAGTGGCAGATGAGCTAGTTGCTCGTAATTGAATTGAACTCGAACACACAAATCAATTTCAGTTAGCAGGAAGGCAGCAGGCAGCAGCAGGCAGGTTAAAAGTTTCCGCTTTGAAATTTAAATGCACATTGCTCATACGTCATGTTGTACAGGCGAAAAAGGTAAAAACCCTGAAACGCAGCTACAGCAACAGTAACATCAATGGCAGCAGCAGCAGCAACGGCAGCAGCGACAGCGGACATCATGAATAAACAATCGTATAGAAATAGAGGCAACATTTCAGTGTCACTGTCACATATGTATGCAGGCGAGCATCAGCATTGTAGAATCTGTGCAAATACGACTGGGTCAATGCTAAAGCATCGGAAGTAATGTTGACAATGTCGACAACAATGCCAAAGTGAGTGTTGTTGTGTTCCTAAACGGGGGAAAAAGAAATGAGAAAAGCCGCCCAGAAGGCAAGTAAACATGCTACAAAGCTGATATCAATTGAATTGTGACAGAGGAGAGCACAGACTATATATATTTATTTCTTTTACAATAAATGACATTCAGTATAAAAATATTTAAAAACGAATACATATAATACATAAATAATTTATTTATGCAGTCATGGCTGTCTGAAACTACGAGAACTCGGCCTACCCAAGGCACAGGCCACTTATGGAAGAAGGTCATAGTTGACAGAGCCATTTAAAAATAGTTGGCTTTTAGCTAATTAGCTGTTAGCCACTCTGGGATGATGTTTCGTGAGCACATTTTTATATATTTGTTTTATCAAAAATGCCTACATATTTTACTCAAGAATTTCACTTGAAAATTGTTAAACAATTTAGGTCAAAGTCTGTTAAAAATATTGCCGGGAATACTTTACTAACAAATATAAATAAATAAGTATTTAATGCCTTGAAAAGTCGACCCTTAAGACCCACATGCCAAACACTCCGAATACCAGTGGCTTAAGAACTTGACTTGGCTTGGCAACTGCACACTCAACAATTCCAGGCAAACAAGTCGAAAGCGAAGAACTCACTCGCCATGGCTAGAAGAGTATTAAGTACAGGAACACCACAAAGCTATAATCAATGTCAAGTCGTTTAGCAAAAACTCTGACAAATATAGACTCACTTTGCTCAACAATGTGTGTAATAGCATATTGTCAGTGTGTGTGTGTGTGTGTGTATGTGTATGTGTGTGTGTGCAGTTCTGTTGCGCTTCTCTGCCCTCGTGTGCCCCTCCTCACACAAATCCTTAAACTCTGCTCAAATGGCGCATATATTACATACTATAAAATAAACGTTAGGCATTGCTACAAATGCACGCACACACTGCCACACTCCCTCCACCCCCCCCACACACACACACAGAGACAGACAGACAGGCTGCTCTTTACCGGTCTCATTCATAAGTATCTATGGATAAGTTGCTGGTGTCAAGTGCTTGTCGACAAGCTTGTCGCTGACGCGGCCTGGTCTACTTTAAGTTCCAGCTACACGACTCGGCCTGTGGGCGTGCGGGGGGCGTGTGGAGGCGCCGCGACAGCCGCGTCAAATGAAGACATGTGAGGCGCTCGAATTTATGGCATGAGCTGCAGATAGAATCTGAAATACGCATAGGCCGTGCGGCCATTAAATTCAAGCAGTAATGTTTTATTCTAATCAAATTGCTTATTTGTGTGTAAATTGTGTACATGCTTTTCTTCTCTGTCTCTAACAGCGTTAAAGCAGCGCTAATTATATGTGCCACAATTGATATCTGATTAGATAAGTGATTTGGAGTTTGTATATGAGAGCAGTCAGAGACTTGAAATCCTTAATATGCATATAAATAGGTAATATGAGATGCGTATGATTTATGAAGATATTTGTTTAAATTAATAAAAAAAAAAAATAATAATAATACCTATTGTAAATATGTGATTTTTTGTTAGAAAATTCCTTTTTGCATGTGTAATTTCATAGTAATTTTAGCTTATAAATTTTACAACCAAAGGTCACTCGTTAATATTTGATCTGCTTCTAAATGAAATGTGGATACATTGATATTGAAATTTTTCATTGTTTTTTTCATACAGCATGTTGCCATGTAGAGTCATTTGATGTTGCATAAATCATTTATAAAAGGTATAAATGTATTAAACTAAGCGCGGGTTAATTTCAACTAAATCACATTTTAATCGTGTTTAAGCTGCAAATTTAACCCAAAATATTTTGAAGCGAACAGCGAAGTATCCGAAGTAGCCTAATCAGATTTGAAGTGGCTCAATAAATTTGCGCCCAAAAAGTTTCAAGTTTAAAGTTTTGTTTACGTTGTTTGCCAACAAGTGGATGAGCAACAACAACAACAACAGAGCCTTCAATCGTTTACAGGAAATAGAAGAGGTTGAACTTAACTTTGCTAAATATACAATTGCAATTTACTGTGAACTTATCTCTCATTGCAGGAGCAGTGGAATAAATTAAGTGGGAGTCTCTTTATGCATAGTATATAGAGAAATAGTATACAGAAAAATAATAAACAAATTACTTATATAATTTTAAGGGAAATCTAATCAGGCTAGTTGCACTTTAATTAGATAATTCCTTAGCCAAATTTAATACGTGTTGGACAGGTTAGGCCTTTGAGTGCCGTCCTATGAAGGGAGTTTAATTTGGTTTATATCGATTTTATGTCATTCTAATGTAATTCTAATCGGTAGCTGAAAGCCCCACAATCAATGGGGCATTGCATATTGGGGCATTGGGCACAGAGCTGCCCAAATGAATTTGTAACTGTACTTGCACGTGATTCGCCTCTCAAGACCGGCAGATGGATAGAGAGAGAGAGAGAGAGAGAGAGAGAGAGAGAGACAGAGACGAGGAGTTGCTTCGAGGAATACTTAAATATGCATTCGCATGAGCAGTTGAATAATTGAACCACTTTCCAAAATAGAACAGTCGAGTCGAGTCCGATGGGTCTTCAGAGGCAACCCGGAAGCGACAACAAATCGAAGGCATACAAATGACTAGCATTAATATTTGAAAATAGTAGTTGCCATGCCCGGCCAACATATTGGCCAATATTATGAGCCTGGCCGGCTCGGTAATGAGCCAAACGAAGTGGCTCAACTAGCAACTACCGTTGGCGGACTGCCGGCTGGCTTCTGTTTTCAGTCTCCTGCCTACGGCCAGCTGCCAGCTGTCATACACACACACACACACTCACACACACACACACAAGAGTAAAAGGTTAAGTGAAGCAGAAGCCGCAACGGTGCTGAATCACAAATGTTTACCCACAGTGGCTGTGGGCGGGGCAGCAACAGCATCAACAGCCACCGCAAAGGTGGACCCAAGCCACTTAACTGGTATAAAATTCATCAGCGTTGAGTTCAGCACTGAAAACAAGAGAAATACAAAGACAAAACGTTGTGAGTTAAGAGGGAAAAATGAGAGAAAATGACATTAAAACTGCAACACGCACAGTGGAGCAAGGGCAATGTACCTATGTGTGTGTGTGATTCTTAAATGATTGAGTGACACTTTAAGCAAGGTGAACTTACTTGAAATAAACATTTTTAAATTAAAATAAATTATATAAAGTAAATGCAGCTGGGATCAAATTCTTGATATATGAAAGTGATATATAACTATAAGGATATACATATGTATATATAGCTTATATTAATTATATAATTACAATAGCCTCAAGTGGTAAAAATAAATAATCTGAAATCAAGGAAAAATTTAAAATGAAATTTAATTAATTAAAAATTTGAAATTTAAAAAATAAAAATAAGATATATATGCAAATATATTTAACATATACAAAATAAATTTAAAAAAAAAAAAATATTATCTCCTTCAGTATACATATTTGAGATAATAAGTTAATAAGTGAAAATTTAAGATATGAATTTAAAATTACAAATTTTAAAATTAAAAATAAATTTAATATATATAGAAATATATTAAAATTAAAGTACTAATTTAGAAAAAAAAAAATATTATAAAATATCTCTTGTATTTTATGTACAATTGAGCTAATAAGTTAAGAGCTAGAGCAAGCTGCGAATGGGAAAGTAAATCCGTGATATAAAAATATAATTTAGCATTAAGATGACAAATATAGAAACATGCCCTAGACAACAAAGCATGTACAACATTATAAATGTGGCAATATTTTGTTTTATTTTTACGCATTAAGCGTTGAGCAGGCCACTGCACACTACAAAGTGATGCGCAGGATAAGAAGCCGTCTCCTGCCAGCTGGCTACTTTACACACGCACACACGCACACACACCCGTTGGTTGACATTGTCTGTGCGCGTTTGCTCGCGTGTGGCTAGGTGTGTGTGTGTGTGAGTGTTTGTGTTTGTTAGCATGTTTATTCAGCGGTCTTATGGCACACACGTCGTATGATTTATTCAGATAACAAAGCAAGCTGGGCCCATCTGAGCATCATCAACCCGTTCGCCCCTAGCCCAGCACTAAATGTAGGTCAAAGTGCATAAAAAAAGAGTGGGGGTGTGTGGCGCAATAGAAGAGGCAAGTGGCGTGGCATGTATTAAGCTGTTGGTCATATTTTTCCTGTTTTCTGGTTTTGTTTTACTTCTTTTTTTTTTTTGTGTGCAAAAATTCATAGGAAAAGCGGATTAATTAATTTTGAAATCAATTTGCGGTTAATGGAGAATCAAAAGTGTTCACTTGAAAGAGAACAGCAATTAAATTGTTGTTTGAGAGCCGCTGAAATACTAATTGCCAATACAAATTGAAGCGCTCGCTCAATAAATAATGAACTTAAGGCAATGCCAAATTGTGTTAAGCATGCGGAATGTTTTTATTGAGATGCTGCTGGGATACGGAACGTCATTGTACGACGTTACGAGGCTGAATATTCAGTAAGTCTTTAGGATCTTTAAGATTTAGTTTGGTTTGAGGAGGTTAACATTCAGTTATTAATATCAAAGAACTTTAAAAAATTCCTTATACATATATTAAATGTGATATGAATTTACCTAGGTGTTAAGGGCTTTCTCTTATTTTTAATAAAGCCAACATTCTGTTATTGTTATAACAATAAACTTGACAAAATTGCTTATATTAACTGTGATATGAATTCACCCAGGACTTTCTAATATTTTTAATAAATCCTTGAAATTGCCTTTTATTCTTCGAATCAAATAGAAAGACATATTTATTATATAAGTATAACTTTAACAAAAGGTCAAATTTGACAACCAATTCAGAGCATTTTGTCTTCTTTTGAAGTGCGTATTGACACAATATTTGTTAATATTAAATGTTATATAAATTGGCTACATTGCTGTGCCTCGAGCTCTGACATTAAGGACTCTACTGCTCAGAGTAGTATTTGTGATTGACAAGCAGGTCAGCATTTTATCTATTTTTAATCAAAATTGAATTTAATTTTCATTGTTTGCTGCTGAAAGCAATAAAGTTTCATTGAATCGCCTAGTTGACAAGTGATTAAATTCAACAAAGACCCACTCTCTCCCTCTCTCTCTCTCTCTCTCTCACGCTATTAATGTCTGGTTTATTTACATTTGTGAAGCAAACAGATAATTAAGCGTTCCACAAACGATATGTTTGATTAATGAATGGACTTGAATGGTATGCCTCCACTTGACATGCGTGAAGAACATGTGCAAGGCAACGGAAGTAAATATGTATGTGTGAAAGCCATCTATTCATGCAGTGTTTGCTCTGCATTCATAACAGTTGGCAATCTCTGCTGCTTTTTCAGCACATTTTTCTGTGACAAAAGAACTGAGACGCTTGAAATAAGGTGACAGACAGCATCTGGGGCTGACCTCTGACCTTTGTGCACACAAATGGGCCCAAAAATGGCAACCTGCTATGCTTCAGCAGATTTCACACTAATGCAAAGAATACACACACGCACACACACACACACACACAGTAAGGGTAAATATTTGCGAACGTTAATGACGCGCTTGACAGGCAGCCCACACACACTCATACATGCGCCGAGGGAATAGCTAGAAACAGGCAATTGAGCGGGGAAGGGGGCGGCGCCAGGCCACGCCCTGGCTCTGTGCGCGGTTGGTCTAGCCATCATGCAGCTGTGCCAAATTTTGCATAACATTGAACTCGTTAATTAAATACCAACCAGATTATGGCCAGCAGCAGAAGCAGAAGCAGCGGCAGCGGCAGCGGCAGCTGTTCAACGGACTCGTAATTTTCCTTGTGGCTGCTTTCATAACGATGCTAATGTAGTGCCAAACCGGGCAACTGAACTGCTCAATATAGTCATGAATAAGTGTGCTTGTGTTGGTGTTTGTGTTTGCGTTTATGCGGTTACTTGAGCTACACAGAGAAACATGCTGTATGCTGTGTGTGTGTGTGTGTGTGTGTGTATTGCAGCTTAAGTAACTAACAGACTCAGCGAGCACATGGCAAAGTCTGCTAAAGTAAACATTCAGCTGCACTGCCGGAAATTGCAATGGTGAGTGAATCAACCCGGCTCGCCAGCCAGCAGCCGACCCAGAGACCCCAAAAACCACCCAAAACCCACCCAACACCCACCAGCCACACGGACGGAACGTTAGAGTTTTCTCTAAACACCATTTAAGCTTTGTGGCGCAACAATTGTCGAAGCGTAATTAATGCGATTTGGTTATGTTGCCATCGATTGGCGGCAGTCAACACACACACACACACACACACACATACACAGAGAGAGAGACACCCAGCTAGCTGTTGCTGCTGCTGGTCCATTGGCCAATTGGCTTTTGTGTTCATTTTTGTAAAACATTTTCTAAAAATGGCAGTCAATAAGCTGTTTATTGCTTTTGGCCCACTGCTGCAAAATGGTTCAGCCATTTGCCCACAGAATGCGTTTAGTGTCTGCGCTCGAAAGTATGCTATGATTTTTGCCTAAGCAGGTAAAACTGTTTAAGCAGTTGAGTTTATGTACCCAAAGCCCATTGAGAGTTAAAATGGGAATAAATAAATGTATAAAATGTATCGAAAGTGAGCCAAATAAATTTATAGTGCTTAGACACCAGACGGCCAGGACGGATTTTAAAACCAACCGATTCAAGGCTTAAATAACAATGATTTATTTCATTTATTTTAATATGTCAAACTATCAACTGACTGCAATTTAACCAGCATACGGAACATATATTTGACCAAAAATAACTAAAATATGAAATATATTTCTAGGAAAAAATTGTTTTTTTTCATTTTTTTCATTTTGCCGTCAGCAAGTCGTGTCAAATCTCGATTTCGTTACATAACTTTAACTGTTAGGGCTGGGCATTAACATAATTTGTTCTGTTTTTTAATAAACTTGAACTCCATTCTCAGTTTCTCATCTAGCTAAAACGTATTTCAGCGCTTGACAGCTCGTAGGGCGCACGCATCAATCATGCATAGCGATTCATCAAGACAATTTGAAGCTTTTAATTTGGCAAATTGTTTGAGGTGTTTTCCGGAAATTCTTTACAACTATGAACGTTACATAATTGTGAGCCGCATAGACAGGGGCTCGCACTCAGCCCTGATGGAGCCGACGCTCCCTTAGACTCATTAGTGATTTTCCCCCTCGGCCTTAGTGCGCAGAGCGTATGCTAAAATTATCCGCAAGGCATAATAGAAGCGCATATATTTTCATATTAAAAGCTCAAAGCTAGATGGCCATACAGGCGAGTACGCATATAGATTTATGTGTATTTATGTGTGTGTGTGTGTGTGTGTGTATCAAGTATACGCATATACAAGTTTTTATGCCTGGCAGCCTTGTCTTTGTCATTAGGGCTGAGCCTGTTGTTTGTGAGCTGTTCTTTATCCAACAGGTTTTTTCCATTTTCATTTTCGTTTTCATTTTCTGTATTTTCTTTTTCATATACTTTTGTGAAATTTCAATTTTGGTGCCGGGCCCCATCGTAAACTCATAAATCAAAATGTCTGCGCAAACAAAGCCCAGCAAAAGTATATATAAATACATATACATATATGCGAACAGAAAAATGTGGGCAAGTATGCCCAGCCAGCTGAGTGAGGCAAGGATGAGTGAGGGTATTATCAATTAAAGCAATAGGTTTAAAAGCAATTTTTGCACATTGAAGCGAGGGCTCAACGCATGCAATGCCATTTCGAGTGATTAAACAAGCATAAAGGGAACTTAAAAGCCAACCACAAAGTGCATACACGCAAACACACTCTGCGAAAGGAAAGGGAGAGAGGGAGTGGGAGAGAAGAGAGAGCGTGAGAGAGCAATTGCTGGCTGGCTTGGTTGACTCCTTGGCCGAATGGCTGTCAAACAAATACGGGTACGGGTACGCACACAACTTGGCAGATTACTAACGGATATATAAAGGCATCAATCTTTAAATGTCTCTGACAATACAGACACACATACACATATATAGGGTGGCGGAGAGTTGCATAAAGTGTGGGCTGAACTGAGTTTAGTTGCGACCAAGATTGGAATCCATATCATAAATTCACGTCAGCTTGAAAGGAAATGCGCGACAGCTCCTTAAAAAGTCGTTTAGCCTTCAAGCGACTTTAATGCACTGCAAATTTGACGCATGTCGCAAAATTATTGAAAAGCTTTTTTATCAATGGAATCCAGCAAATGAAAAGATGTGGGACGCGAAGCAAATCAAATAACGCAATGCAAACAGAAGAAAATCAACCAAATTTATGAAAAGCAAACGCAATTTCAAGGTCAATGTCAGGCTCAAAACAGGATAATAAAACATGTGAGTAATGGAATAGGTAGAACAAGCTTAGAATCAACAGGAGACTGCAATGAGAAGCTGGAATATAAAGCGACAAGTAAAAATGTAAGAATTAAAGAAAGAAAATTGTCAGTGAATTTAAGAGAGAAGCAAACAAAGGAAAGCTCAAAAGATGAGCTCTAATCTTGGTTGAACAACAAAGAGAATGCGAAAGCAGTTGAAGGTGTAAAAAAGTGAGTTTAAATAACAAAAATGTTATAGTTTATTAGTCTTTGTAATTTTTGTAAACAAACAGAGATGAATTGAGAAGCACAATTGATTTTCCATAATTAAGTTAAAGGGAGAAGCAAACAATGAACCGAAACAGATACGGAAATAAGCAAAGATTAAGCTATGAAAAGTGTTGTAGGGCAAGCACAAAGAAGGAATTCAATTAAAAACCGAATCAGAAACAAAACACAAAACACAAAAAATGAAAGCCAAAAGCGTTGCCAAAAGCCATAGCAAAGCAAAATAGAAATTCAGAAAATATAATTCAGCTGAACAGGCAAAACGAGAAGCCAACAAAGAAGAGATTTGAACAACAAAAGAACGCTTACGGCATAACACGAGAGAGAGAGAGAGAGAGAGAGAGAGAGAGAGAGAGAGAGAGAGAGAGAGAGAGCGAGAGAGAGAGAGAGACAGAGATGGGATGCTCAAACATTAAGCATAGCCAAAGTACGAACTGAGCCTAATCCAGGGGAAATTGCGAACAGAAATAATTAAAACATAAAACTATAATGGGAACATGAATAATTCATGTTGCATATTATTTACATGCTTTAGCGTGCATATATTGTTTTAATTAATTTGTAATTGCATATTGGGCAATGCCGGGCGAAAAATAATAATAATAATTATTGATGGCGCAACATCACTAATGGCATTAACACATTTTGTGGACTGGCCGGCGAGGCACGCAATGCGCTGCTGTAAACTCTGCGTGCCGCCAGGGTAGGGGGGAGGGCGCGATATACGGAGGAGGCAGCCACGAGTGCTTTGGGGCGTGCAATAAAAATGTAAATTCATTCCGTTAGCACTCCAACTCTGTTGGGGTGGAGCGCAGAGCCAATGCTAAAGCCAAAGCTAAAGCCAAAGCCTGTCAGCTGTAGCACTAATGATTAAATCGATATCTGTATCAATGTGTGTGTGTGTGTGTGTATCTGTGTACGTGTTTGTATCTGTATCTGGGCATCTAGCTCATATTGTTTCGTCTGCCTGTCGGCTGGATGCTGGTGGCTGTGCTTGCCCCGCTAGCTGGCCATTTGTCTGTGGCCGAGGTCGATGTCGATGTCGGCCAGTGGCTGTCAATCTTGGAGATGTGCCGCCATTTATTAGGCATCTCAAATTTGTTTGTCAATTTTACAGCCGACACAAATTCGCCATTGGACGCTTAATCAGCCAAATAAACAGTGCGCATATTTATGCTCAGCCATGAAATATGCAAAGCGTTAAGCACCACAAATCAATTGGCCCCAGCGTAGCCAGCCCCAAGCAGGCAACGCATCATGCATTACGCATACGCTCTGTGGCTCCCAGCCGAAAATATGGAAATTGTGAAAACTTTGAAGGTCGCTGCTTGAAATCCTTTTCACATATTTGCCCCCATCCAGGCCTCCTCCAGAGAGCTGTTGCCGCTTTTGTGGGTATCAAATAAAATTTACGGCAAGCCGCGAACATTGTGACAATTTGATTATTTCATGTCAAAATGGCAAGCATCTCTTCGTTTCTTTTTTTTTTTTTTTCTTTTTCCTTTATGCTTTTTATATCAAATCAACAAAGCAGGCGACATGGGCGAGAGGCGAAGGCAAACAATGAAACATTTTTTTCTTATTTTGCAAATGACTAAAATGACTAAAAATTTGCTTTGCGGGCAGAAAGTCGAAAGCGCGACATTTCTGCTCCGTCGCATATTTTTGTGCGGCTCACGCGGCGTATGCGCAACTTTAGTAAGTGGATGCTGCTGCATCAGATCAAAGCTGTCACGCAACTAGTTGTGACTCTGACAGCCAGCAGTTTATAATGCACACGAAACTGGGTCAGAAGTAATTAAAAATAGTAAGAGCTCTCTAAGCAGCTTGCAGATATACTTGGCTAGGAGATATCCTGCTACCATAGCTGCGCTTTAGCTGAGCTGTTGCTTTAAGCATTCTAGCTAGACTCGGCAATATGCGCAGATATTGGGAGTAAAATCTGTGAAATATGTTGAGAAATATGTTAGAAATATCTAAAGTTTGAATATTACTTTTTATTATTTCATATGGCAGCTTTTATGATCAAAGCAGACTTGATCCGTGAAGACTATAAGAGACTTTTCTTTTTTATTGGGTTTAGTGTATAAATAGTAAAAATCGTTAGAATTAGAAAGAATTAATCCAGATTTATTATATAAATATAAATTATATAAATAATTCCTAATGATATCGCAAAGTCAAGCATATAGATATTTTCTACTTAATATAAAACTTTAAATATTTATATAAAAACAATAAAAAAATGAATAAATACGATATTAATAATATGAACTAAATAATAGTATCAATTAATTTGTGATATTAAACACAATCATAACTTAACTATTTGTTCCGACTGATTGACTGACTGCCTGCCTGATGGATTGTCAAACAAACTCATGCTGATTAATTGATTTTTGATTTCGGAACTGATTGAAAGCATTAAAGGCATACTTATTGATAAACTGCCATAATGATTGATAAACAGACAAACGCAGCCATTGTGGACAGACTAATTATTTAATGACTACAACAATCAAATGCCAGCGTCATGCTGCTATCCTTAGAGCATTCGGTATTTCAACAACACTGGAAAATTCATTGGAAAAAAAAAACATATGTTGAAGCCTGTTTGGGTGGTAATCAAGCCTTGATGTACATACATAAATCAAATTCCATTGTAATGCTCATTAAAAATAATTTCATGGCTGAGTTCTTGACGCATCGCAAATTTACCTGAGTTTGTTAGAGTTTGTTTAATGAATTCGTATTACAATGAAGAAACTTTTCCACTCTGTTAGCGATTTTCATTGGCAACAACACAACAGATTGTTTTCTATTATAGTTAGTGAACACAAAAATGAGAAAGTTTTTGATATTGCAGAACCCATCAGAATTTCGCTGGAATTTAGCATACAAGGAAAATACATTGGGAGCACAGTAATTACAACAATAAGTGAGAATTTTGAAAAGAAATTTCATACAATTTACTCATTCAGTAAAAGAAGATTAAATGTAATGGAATATTATATCGACTGCCGATGCTTTGCACATAAATCGTCGTTTCTTCCCCATTCGATTCGTATGTGTGCTTACTAATGATTAATTAACAGTATGTGCCACGCCCATGCGACACGCCTCGAAATTGTTTGCCAATTCTATTGTTCCAAAATTCGAGCAGACGAAATCTAATGAATTATAAGGATGTATGTGTGTGTGTGTGTGTGTGTCATTAGGGACAAGTGCAAAGTTCCAGCTGCCATATAATCGATTTTCACATTAATTAAGTCCTAATTACACGCACAGCACCCCATTGAGTCTCAATTCTATTCGTTGCCACAATGACGTGAAATATATAAATTTCTGCACTGTTTGCCAGCTTAAAAGTTGTTAAATTTCTGTTGATTAAGATGTGTGTAAACACATATAACATAATTAATTGAAAAGCTTGTGCCTCGCCCAGTGCCTTAAGGCGAAACATTAAATTAAGCCAAACGACTGTTCAGAACATGACCCGAATTTCAAATTTAAAGCCGTAAGCCATATAAATTTCCGAAGAAGCGCAAAAGTTTTTTGGCTTTCGACTAAATGTGCTATCGCATTTAACTTTTCGGCTTGCTTTCCAGCTAACGTGCAGCACTCTTCCAGTTGCAAATTAAGTTTACAACTCGGCTCATTTAAGTGACAGTTATACGTGACACACGCACACACACGCACTAAGACAATACCAACACAGAGAAGTCATAAACTATTGAAATTAACCCAAAAATTTAACACGACTTTTGCTAGCAGCCCCTAATGAGAAGTGAGTGCGGCTTTCGCGTAAAATGTGGTTAATCTTTTATTACCTCTGCGAGAATTTTGTAACTATCTCTCCAAAAATATTAAATTTAAACTTTTTGATATTTATTTTTAGAATTTTCATTTCAACTTCGGTAGTCATTCAAGAAAAAATCTGTTGGCAGTTGAAATTAAATTTCTGCAGAAATTGCAAAAAGTTTTAGTAAAAAACTTTCAATTTCAACATAATTTTTTTTGCAAAATATTTGTTTCGGTGCAGCTCTGTGGCGAATGAATTCAATTATAGTGTATCATGTGTGTATAGAATGATGAATAAGAGAAACACGAGAATATAAACTTAATTAAAAGCATTGTGCACGTGCAAACATTTTAGAAATTATTGCAAACAAATTTGATGCTCACAAATTTTGTAAATTAAATCAGATGAGCAGAAAATAGGAAAATATAAATTTGTTCGACAAGTAAGCATGCAAATAGATGTTAAATAAATTCCTCATAATTTCACACAAAACCTTTTGTATACTCCATTCAAGTAATTGGCACACAATGCTGCCCCAAAAAGTAGGCAACAGTTTTGGCCCTTCCTCTCCTCTCTGATTTTACCCTGCGACATGGCCAACGATCTTTTAAAGCAGCTTTTAAAGCATTTTACAATCGGAGTTGATGGCAATTCGTGCTGGAGAGAAAACAATAAAATGCTAAAATAACAATAAAATATCCTTGTAGCTGTGTGTGTGTGTGTGTACTTGGCCGAGTATATTTATGGACACAAGACAGACCAAAATCTTACAGAAGTAGTTCATAAAAAATGCAAAATACGTGTTTTTCTCGCAAAAAAAATAAAAATAAAAGAAAGATGCGAAAGGTAAATGAAAAATGTTCATTGTCGGAAATACAATAAAATTTAAATAAATAAAAGTGCTGTCCTTGGACGAAAAGAGCAATTCGAGAGAATGGAACTAATGCAACCGTCAAATAATTTTAATAAGAAAAGCAGAAATGATGGGCAAAGTAAACAATAACAGAGCAAAAACAAAACATAGCAGCTATAAAAAAAAAGAAAATAATCATCATAAATGCAGAAATACAAAAGGCAAACAAGTTTCGTTTTGCTTATTATAACAATATCGCGGCTGAATGGCAGCAGTTGAGCGCCACAACTTTCTGTAAAAACTGCCGAGATGAGCATGAATATTAAGTAATATATACAAAAGCAACAACCACACACACACACGCGCACACACAGATAGACACGCCGGAGCACACACAGGTGAAAGTTTCTCAATGAGAATACGCAGACAATTAAAACTTTTCACTTGCCATTTGGCTGCAGCGGGAAAAGCAGGAACAGCACGTTCATGTAGCGCACGGGGGCGTAACACGCCCAAACTAACGGCACTAATTGTTTTCTAAGTGTTGCCAAAGACGAAAATTAACATATCACAGCATGCGTGCCATCGACAACTGAAGCGTTTCTCAACCCCACAAACAATTTACGTACGTCTCGTTAGCTACGTGAAAAGCCGGCGCGACTGGCGAACAAGCTGAGCGACTAAGCGACTGAACGACTAAGCGAGGCGGCCACGGCAAAGGACATCTGCGTTATGTGCGGCTCAACAAAGTTTGGATGTTGCCAATGCGAGGCGAGTCGCGAGCCAGCAGCTCGTACAAATAACGAAGTCTGCGTTCGGCTAATGCGTGTGTATGCCTGTGTGTGTGTGTGTGTGTGCGTGTGTGTGAGGCGCTTGTGCACGTGTGTGTGCCGTAAGTCAGTGTGCCGCAACTGTTGCTCTTTTTTCAAGTTTATTGGCTCACAAGTGTCAAGGGAAGTACGTATTAATGGCAACGTGTTGCAAAAGGCACAAACACGGTAATAGCAGCGGCATCAACTGCGCCAGCTGCACGAAAAGGTAGTTTTCATACGCAAATTGTAGTAGACAGCATCGAAATAGTAGTAGCTATTGCACTAATGACTTGAGCAAACAGAGTTGCCAGATAGTTGACATTGGGATTAGATTACTAAGCAAAGCATTTTTGATTTCGCTTAAGCAAGCTAAGCACCATATCTACATAGATATAAAAGTGGATACGCCAGGATATATTTATGCTACATATAATATATAAATTGATGCTTGGTTTGAATCATTAAATATGAGGATTCAATTTTTAAGCTTGAAATATTTAATAATTTAAGCTCTCATATTTAGACTCCTTGTCAAGTCAACGACCGCAGCCACCCAACGTGGTGGTCAGGAGTGCGGTTGCAGGTTAACCAGCAGCGTCTGTCTACTATCACTGAGCCTGGGCAGTCGTCACATAAGTTTAAGCATATGTATCACACACACGCACACACACACACACATACACATAGATAGGTGCAGACGGCTTTCGTCAAGGCATGCAAATGGAGACGCTGGCGATGCTAAAGACAAACTCACAAACTGCGGCACGCACCCGAGGGGGCACTATGTCTCTGTGTACGTTTACGTATGCATGTGTGTGTGTGTGTGTGTGCGCTCCTGTTGCTTGTGTGTGCGCGCTTTGCAACTCAATAAGTTGTAATTTTCTTTGGCATTTTATGTGCAAAAGACGCCGTCGCCAGCGACAACGGTCATGGGAATGGCAGAAGCGCGAGTGCGCAACGGAAATTGAAGATGAAAGCAAACCAGATAGAGCACATAGCAGACACACAAACCTAAAACACCTAAAAGGATGTACGCTGGAGCAGACATCTCACAGTGGACCAAAAACTCGACTCCGGCCGTGGACGATGGAGGGGAGCGGGCAAGCCGAGGTGCCATGCGACTACTACATTGTGCGATGGCGTGGAAAATGGGAAAAATGTGCAAGGGCACGCATAATTGAATATCGATGCTCAAGTTTTCTTTTTTATTGTCTTTTTTTTTTTGCCTTTATTTTTCTCTTGTGATTATGTTAGTTTACATCTAATTATGAATACGTGGCGGTGGCTGAGTGTACGTTCTCTAGGACATACCAATTCCTGAATGTATTACACAAAGTTTATTGCCCCATAAACGTGCTCCAGTTCTTGTTGTTGTTGTTGATGTTGTTGTATTTGCTTTTTATTTTGCTGTATTTTTTATGATACACGCACTTAACGCAAAAATCTCATCTCTTCGGACTTAGAAACATTTTTTATTCTTTTGTATTTTTTGTAATAAGCGCACGTGGCTGTAGCTACAAAGAGTAGCTGACACATACGAATACGCGCTGAGCCATTTAATAAATATACAAAAATTAAACGGTACTTAACTTCGCGACTTTTACAACACTGCTCCACACAACGCGCACTCCGCTTGGCACGATGTGAACTGGGCAACAGGAATCCAGGCACTGAAACGCCAACGGCCTACAAAGCGCAGTAGGTCCTGGATGCCCAAGCAGCGATACAAACACAAACACTCACACACACTCACACGCACCCACAAACAAGCAGACACACAGAGACGACGCGTCGACGCTGGCAGCGCTGCTGCTGCACTGACTGACTGACACACAGATAGAAGTTTCTGTATGGGTAATGATTTCAGGTAGAGCAGCATAGCGGCAAGGCTTTGTCTGGGCCGCGCGAAGGGTGAGAGCAACAGCGCCTTTAACTGTTGCTCCAACATAGAGAGAGCGACAGACAGAGCGAGCGAGCGAGCGAGAGAGCGCCCTGCTGTGAGAGCGGCCAGTGTTGCCGTGCTGCGCACACCCTCAAAACTGTTGCGCCTCTATGCTCGTCATCGCATTTAGACAATGCTCATTAAGTTACGCGTAAAAGCTTTCGTGACATAGTTTTGTTGGCACGTTTGGAAGCTTTTACGCCACGCTGTGTGCTGTGTGTGGGCGTTTGTTTATGTTTTCTTTGCGGGAATAGCATGTGCTACACCAACACAGGCACACACAGCCCCATACACACATTTAATAATGGCATTGCAAGAAGCACTTGAAGCAAAGTTTTTGTTTGGCTGTCTGAAAAATGGCGTCGCTTGACCTCAGGCTCAGAGCGCCTGTCTTTCTATGTGTGTGTCTTTTGTGTGTATGCTTTGCGCCTTTTGTTAGCGTAGGCCGCAACGAATGAGTTAATTTCATGTTAGACCAAACACAAAGTACAACTCATTTCTCAACTGTTATTTTTTTTTTACTTCCCTTTTTTCAAAAGACGGTAAATGATGAGCTATTAGAGGAATATAATTGAATTGCGGCTTTAAATTTTTAAGTATTCCTATTGAAGAGAAGATAAAAAGAAAGCGATGCACTGCGCGGCCTTATAAGCCAAAAAGGCACCAGCAAATTAGTATATTTTGACTGAGGAAGCAAACAATGGTAAAGGTAATGCTGAAACAGAATGAAAACAAAATGAAAAAACAATTAACTCGCTCTGAACCCATGCGCACACTGTGCTGTGGGACCTATAAAAACACACTCAATACTTGCATTACACTTTAGACAACGCTCATTTCATTCATTTGCGAACCACGGTACATCGAGAGCCCAACCAAATGGCAAACAAATTAAATTGTAATTAATCATTAGGCTGCTCCACAGCGACTGCAGCACGTGCGGAGCGGCCTTTGACAATGGCTACAGCAGTCAAAATGCTCTGGCAAATGTATATATTTGTATACATATAGATATACATATATATGTATATGTACGTACATACATATACACATTCAATTAATTACGCAGCGCACAAGAGGCCAGATAAGAGCGTTTGCCATTCAAGAAATTAAGCCTGGCGCCAGCCAGCCAACAAAAAACAAACTGGAAAGCACAGCAAAAAAAAAGGGTCTCAACAAGGATTAACAATTAACACCCGGAGCATTAAGGTGACGTATGTGGCCAACAGAGATATATTTACATATACGAAAATATGTACATACATACATGCGTGAAAATAAAAATGAAATTATGAATGGACATCTGTGTATATATCCAAGCAAATTGCAATTTTTCTTTTTTGGCTTTTGTTGAAAATTGCGTGGCAATCAAGGTAAGCGACAAGTCAAATCACAAAGGGGTTTGCGAGATCGACAGACAGATACTCTTTAGTTAGTAAAGCTTAGAAAATATAGAACCAACTTAAATATATAGTAAGAAGCTTTTATGTAGTGTATTAGCTCATTGAGCTAACAATAAAAGAACTTTATTTCAGAAATTTATCTTGCAATATTTATTATTAATATCGAATGTGTAATATGGCAATGTGTTTTCACCACAACGTTTTTAGTTCATCTGGTGCTCCATGTATATTATTTATGATTAATGCAAAAACTCGTTCAACTTCGGAGCACAGGGCACATAAGCAAAACGTATTAGCAGAAAACGCGCCAAAATTGGCTCACTTTAATATGCTGTGCACACACACACACACGAACAACACACACACAAGCACATCTAAGCACGCACAGCTAAACATTTGTTCGCATTTGGTTAGCGCTTGAAGCTTCTTATCCAAACAAACCGATGAGTCGCAAGGGGTAGGGCCGAAAGGTGGTAGGCGGGGTATAGCAGGCAGTGGGTGTGCGTGTGTGTGTGCTTGTGCGTGCGTTTTGTTACTTGTTACACATTTTGCCACCGTTATTTCTTTCATTTACTCGATTTTCCTTTATTGTTGTTTGCGCGAGTGTCGTTATCATTTGTCGGTTCATTCCCGCCATATGTGCGAGCCACCCACAAAGATGGTATGCCACGCCTCTTGCGGTTTATGCGCTGCTTGTCCGTGTAAAATGCACATAGACCATAAAAATCTGCTGAATTAGCCTTTTTCGTGACAGCCCTAAAACATGAAGGAAGGGCAGTTTCTACACACCTTACACTAGAAGGTTTCTGTTGAGGTAAACTCATTATATATTATCTACTACTATTCTAATTAAAATCAAGGCAACCAAGTTTTTTTTTTAATATTTTCACCTAGTTTCTGCACTAGCATAAACATTCAAAATTCAGCTTAGTTCAGGCTCAAATTTCCTGCTGGGTTCTTTGAAATGCAGTAAGCGCCACGCGGCGTTGCCAGATGTCCGCAACAATGTTGTGTACCATTCGCAGCGATAAGCAACAACGTCAACAAAAACACTCACTCCAAAGCATTTACAAGCATTTGCACATATGTATGTACGTACATATGTATGTGCGTATGTGGGTGAAGAAGTGTATGTATAAAATTTATGTATAGTGGTGCAGCAAATAAAAGAAAACGTAGTTCCAAAAATAAAGTGGCCGTCGTCTCATTTTAAACGAATTATAAGTTCTGCCCGCTGCGCAGCGCTTGACGGAAGCCAACAGCAACAGTCGTTGTCACTGCAGCTGCAGTCGCCAACGGGTCAGCAGTCAGCAGGCCCCGAACGGCGGCAACAAATCGAAGCCACATAAAGAGATTATTGAATTGTGTTGGGGACGCTGCTGCCGCCGCGGCGTCAGCTGTTAAATAGTTATTGGCATGTCCTACTTTATGCACAGTGCAAGCAGTGATTTGGTTAATCTAAATGTGGGCGGTCAACGGTGAGTGAAACAATTGAAACGTTAGCTTTGATGACGCATGCAAAACAAAAATCTGTGGGAAAACCCCCCCTACCCCTCTCTATATCACTATCTCTTTCCCCTTCCATGGAACTGCAGCTTCTCCACGTCACGGCAAACGCTAACATGGATACCGGACACCTTCTTTACGGCACTTCTGAGTGGCCGCATCTCGAGCTTGAGAGATGAGCACAACGCCATCTTCATTGATCGCGATCCGACGCTGTTCTCCATCATTTTGAACTACTTGCGGACCAAAGACATTGATATTAAGAACTGTGAGATTCGTGCTCTGCGTCATGAGGCAGAGTATTATGGGATTACACCACTGACCAAGCGTCTGGCCTTGTGCGAGGATTTGAATCACTCCTCGTGCGGAGATGTACTCTTCTATGGATATCTCGCGGCACCCGCCATGCCGCCCAACGACGCGTTGCAGGCCACTGTGGAAACTGCCTCAACAAGCAGTCCCATGGAACCCCTTCCCACTTCATCAGGCGCAGCACGACCTGGTTCCATGGTGCGTGTGCCAGAGACGTCGTCATCCTCTTCGCGACACTCGTCGTCACATTCACGCAACTCATCGTGGGATTTGCGCTGTGGACGCGCGTCGAACAGCGCCTCTAGCTCCAATGCAGCACCTGTTGCTCCGCCAGCCGCGTGGAATCCAGTGGGTGGGCACTCGCGCAACGCTTCGCTAGACTTTATGCGCCACTCACGCAACTCGTCGGCTGACTTGAACAAGGTGATACGGAACGAAGTGGGTCTAGTATTTAGCCCCACCCAGAGCTCGAATTGGACGCCCCCGCTGCGCGTGCAAATCATCAAGGCACACCAGAACTGGATTGCGGTGGCCTATGCGCATTTTGTCACCTGCTATCGGGTCAAGGACTCCAATGGCTGGCAGCAGGTTTTCACTTCGCCACACATCGATGCCGCCATCGAGCGCATCGCCATTAACTCCAAGGTGAACACATCTACGGCCGAGCCGATGCCAAGTAAAATGATTGCCATTTCCTATGGCAGCCAGATACGCTTGTGGAGCATACAAGAGGGTGGCCACAAGTCCGACATTGGCACCTTCAATCTCAATGTGCGTGTGGAGTATCTGTTCTTCATTGGCAGCCAGCTGGTGGCGCTCTCCTCCTCTGGCAAAATTGGCGTCTGGCATGCCATGACACAGCACTGGCAGATACAAGACCTGGTGCCAGTGCTCTCCTTCGACTCAGCAGGCTCGTTCTTGCTGCTCGGATGCAACAACGGCTCCATATACTATATAGGTAAGTAGATAAAGCCCAAGCGAGCCGCCTCTCTTAACAAGTGATCTTTTCTGAAGATATGCAAAAGTTTCCGCTGCGGATGAAGGACAACGATTTGCTGGTTACCGAACTGTATAAAGATGTCAACATGGACCCCATCACAGCCATATCCGTTTATCTAACGCCAAAGACGTCGAATTTCAGCGGCAACTGGATAGAGATCGCCTACGGCACCAAATCGGGCGCAGTGCGCATCATTGTCCAGCATCCCGAAACGGCCGGGCATGGTCCACATCTGTTCGAGACATTCTTTGTGCATCAGAGCCCCATTACAAAGGCAAGACTTGATTGAATATGCTCAAGGGAGTCTCAACATTAATCATTCGATCTTCCCATAGGTCATGCTGTCCGAGCGTTATTTAGTATCGGTGTGCAGCGAATATCACCATGTACGCACCTGGAGCCTGACGCGCTTTCGTGGCATGCTCTCCACTCAGCCGGGCTCCACACCGGAGGCTTCCTTCAAAATTGTCTCACTGGAGGCCATCGATAGCAACTACAGCTATGCGGCGGGCAATGATTTCGGCCCTTACGGCGATTACGATGACATGATATTCGTGCAAAAGGTGGTGCCCGAGACGAATCAGCTGTATGTGCGTCAGGCCTCGAATGGAGATCGGGTGTGTGTCATACGCTCCGTGGATGGTTCGACCATATCGGCATTCTGTGTGCACGAGTGTGAGGTGTCCTCACGTATGGGGTCATGCTTCATACTCACCGGCCATTGCAATGGCGCGATACAAATGTGGGACCTAACTACAGCACTGGCGCTGCATTTAAAGGATGAGCCGCAGCAGAAAACTTCGGGCGGACCCGACACAAACGAGCTTCTCCGCCTACTTGACCAGTGTGAAATCAGCAATTCATCATGCTCAACACCTTGTATGTCACCGTGTCTATCGGCTATGGGAGGCGGCCTGGCCACCTCTATAGCCCGCATGAAGGCTAGTAACATTGCGCTGCTGAATCGAGACCAGAGCCAGCAGCAGCAGCAGCAGCAGCAGCAAACAATAGCCAGCCAACCGCCGCCGCTGCCGCCGTCCTCATTCCTGGCTCAGGCGCAGCAGCAACCATTGCCAGCGCCGCCACAGGCAATGCTGATGATGCCGCTGCAGCAACAGCTGCCAGCGGCCGCTGGTGTCGACATGGACGCAGCGGCAATGGCTCAGCCAGCCGACGGCATGAATGAATGAAACGTGGAAGCGGCTGTTTCGGCGCTTGTCGGGCGCGTTTCATCGTTAAGATTTCATAGGTGTAACTTGATCATTGACTATCAATACATATTCCTACAGTTTGTACTGTGCGCGTTCATCTACTACGTGTGGCTGGTGCGATCTCGCATTGCCAATACCATGAAGCATTCGGACTCGGCGCGCACAGATATGGTGACGGCAGTGGATTCCGGTGCTGCCGGCCCCAACTGACTGCATCCGGCATTTAGCTAAATCAAATAATCTCTCATATGTTGACAGAGGTATATACATATACACATACACATACACATACAAAAACACACACACATATATATATATATATATATATATATATATATGCGTAACTATTGTGCTCGATGTGGTTGCAATTGCAATTGATGCTCGTAATATGTTATATGAATCTATGTACACACAGTCTTGTTGCACGTGTAGTCTTGAGTGTGTTCCTCGTGCTACTGTAAAACGTAAATGCGATTATATAATAAATACAAACTACTATATCAATATCATATTAACAAATTGTTTCAATTGACCATGACGGAGTTAAACCCATTCAGGGTTATTTTTCGGCATTTTCAGAGCTCCATTTGTAAAGATTAAAACATTTCAGCTGACAGTAATCAATAATTTATTCTTTTAGCTTAATGATTTTTGTGGCTTGAATACTTGCAATTGTTTTTGTGTGGGTTTATTAAACTCTTAACATTGTCGTGGCTCGTCTGCCAGTATTACATTATTATGTTTGTATACATATATAATCATATTTAATGGGCTGCACATACAGGCGATATCAATAAAGTAAAAAAGCAGCAAATAAAATGCCAACATATAAAAAATATACAATCTATAATATAGTTATCTTCCCTCGATTTGCTCACTTTGTTTTCTTTGCTTTATTTAATATCTCTTTCTGCTTTATCTATGCGGCTCTAATCAATTGAAATCGCCTCGCCTTTGTTCTGCATTCAATTTAAATAAAATAGGACGCACTGGTATTTATATTATATAGTATGTAGTCGTACATACATACATATACATACATATGTATAGTCACATATATACGTAGATATAAGACATGAAAGCATATGGGGTCATATGCCGCTTGCACGTATTATCGAGCTTAACATACAAATACTTTGTACATAAAGTTCATGCTATTTATATAACTTAGTGCTAGACTAGGTCTAAAGTGCGAGCCGATATGAAGCTGCATAAAATGCACGCAACACACGCCTATCCAAGATTTATTCTTTGTCTCCATCTTTGCTGCTGTGCATCCAATGTGATATGTGCGTTAAGAAAAATAAAAACTATTGCTAGGCAAAACAAAATGCTAGGGTGTGTGTGCGTCTCTTTGTGTCTGTGTCTGTCTGTGTGTGTGTGCTTTGTGAATATAGTTCAACGAGATCCAGCTCACTACGGCTTGCAGCCCCACGGTTGTTATTGCTACACTTGAAAGTAATCATCCACCACCAACTGCTGCTCACTGGGCGTACTCAACGGGCTGTTCGCCTGCGTATTGTTGTCCGACTCGAGGCGCTCATAGCCGTGATCCAGGTTGCTGCTGCTGCTGTTGCTGTTGCTGTTGTTGCTGCTGTTGTTGGTTGTTGTTGATGCCGTCGCTGTGGTTGTTGTTGTTGTTGTGGCATTTAGATAGCAAACCGACTCGTAGTTGGGATCTGTCTCGCTGCCCGTGCCTGTCAGCGATTCATACTGCGAGGAGCTGACCGTCTGCTGTGAGCTCATGCTGGTGCTGGTGGTCACGGTGATCATGGACAAGCTGGTCGCCATGGATGATGAATTGGGCGTAAGCGGCGACGCGAGCGTCACGGTCTCAGCAATGCGTGCATAGTGATCCGTCTCATTTGGCACCGCTACCAGATGCGCTTTGGTCTCCAAGATGCTGGCATAGTTGTGATTTGCATCGGCGCCAGGTATGGTGCTATAGACAACGCTGCTATCCACAACGTCGTCGGGCGGTGGCTTCTTCTCCAGCACTTTGGCATAGCCGTCATCGGAGTGGGCGCGACTCTTCAGCACCTCATAGTTGGGATCATAGTCCGACTTCTTTGCATCATCATCGTTGGGCGCCGTCTGGAGCTGCTCGTAGCCAGGATCGTTGCTGTTTGGTTTCGGACACGGTGGGCAGTTTATAGTCTCATAGTGCTTTGTGCTGGTGCTGGGCGAACTAGGTTTAACCTGAACGCTGATGCTACTGCTATTGTTGTGATGCGTCTGACTCCCAGCTGCTACAACCGATACAAGGAAGGCAATTGTTAGTAGATCGCATGATATATGCCTTGGCGAAAGTATAAAAGAGCTCAAGCCATATGCCTAAGAAGCGTAATCCTAATCTATTCTATTCATACTAACCACAGCCAGTTCCAAACAAGAACTGACGAAAGTGTCGAAACGCGCGAATTTCTCATTTTGGCAAAACAACTGAATTGTGGCATGGGTTAAGGAATAAGAAATAACAAATAAACCAGATACAAGGAAAGAGATAAGAGAGGAGACAAATTGGGCATATTAGGTAGTTAGACAGAGTATTTGGGAAACATTGATGTTTGCGAGTGACTGCAGTCCATTACCTGCTTCCTGTTGGCGCTCCTTTTGCAGCATGCTAGCCGCGTAGCAGTCCGACTTGCGATTCTCATGAGGAAGCTGGGTTTGCGTCTGCTTTTGGCCATCCGCGGGTATCGTCTCGTACCCATGATCCTTAGCCGTATAACTGTTGCTGCGTAAGCGACTCTTGTCAGCGCCTGCAGCTTGTGACTCCATTAGAAGCGCCGCTGCCGCACTATCCAAGGGACTCACCCCAAGCATCTCGGGCTGGTGCGACGAGAACTTGTGCTTTTTCATGACCTGCAAAACAATGGTGGAATCTTTATAATATAGCTGACTGCCTCTGCCAGTCTAGTTCCTACCTTAGCGTACATGCCCTCGATGTTTCTGTTGCCCTCAACATCTTTGGATGGACTTAGACTCTTGCTGTGCTTGCGCTGTGGAGATGTATTGCTCACGTCATTCGCATCGCTGTTGCCCTCGCCTCCGGCTTCTATTACAGAGATAACAGAGCTGCGCCCGGACGTAAGATTGCTACTGCTCGCCGCTGAATGTAGATGATGTAAGCCCTGCGACTGACTCAGACTTGCCTTCGGTGTCGGGGGCAACGGTGAATTCGCCTGTCTTTTCTCTGGCTTGGGCGAGCCTAAATTGCACACAGAGGACGAGGAAGATGCTTGCCGTGAATGCATTTGGGCGCGCAGACTGTCCATATGCGGAGGAACGGGCACTGCGTGATCCATGCTGTTGCTGCTGACTCGGTGTGCCGACCCAGAGCCAGAGCTGTGATTCAATGGCCCGCTGTTAGATACCGCAGCAGTTGTTGCCGCCAAGCTACTGCTGCTGTTGATCTCAACGGCCACTACGATGGGATTAGCCTGCATCGGCTGTATTTGTGCATAGGTCTCTGAGCCGCTTGTATAAATATCGGTGGCATTTGGGATATGACGGTTATTGGGATCTTCGATAGCTGCATAGGTTTCATCTACAAATGTATAGGGATTAGATCAGAGTTATTTTAAGAGAATCCACTTTATGACCAACCTGAATCGTCGGAGACAGTTGCATAGTGCGAGTCATTAACGTCGCGCGTAAGCGTTGTTTTTCTAGCCGTCTGCTTCGTTGGCGGCTGCTGTGCCAGAATATTGGCCAACGGCTCGCGCACGCTTATGCTCGTGTAGCCCTCTGCGAATAATAAAAACACTAAATAATAAGCTACGCCCATAAGAAAGTCTATGTAAGTGCACTCACTGGAAGAGTCTTGCGAGTCGCCACTAAAATGTTGATTTGCAATGGGCGGCGTCATATAAGGAAGATCCTGACTGGCCGAAATCATGCCCGCGATAGCTGATGCTGCTGGTATTTCTACCTGGGACGTCGACTCATCGTTCAGGTGCTGTGTTGAGTCGCCGTTGAGCTGTGAGCCACGCTGCAGTGAGTCGGTTCCATGCTGTGAACAGGCAGCTTTGCTGCTGGAAGCTTTTGCGGTTGTTGCTGCTACAGCTGAGCTAGAGGTGGACGGTGCATTGAGTTGGGCATATGGATGCTCGGTGGCACGCACTTTGGCGTAATCATGCGGCAAGCCCTTAACACGCGAATACGGCGAGCTCACGTCATCCGCCTGGCTAATGGAGCTGTGCTGCGACACGCTCGTTTGCTTTTTCAAACTGGGCTGTGCTGCTCAGAGCATAATAATGATGTGGGATTAGTACACATTTGCAAAGGGGAGATATATACGTACGACTTTGATTATGCGCATTGGCCAGCTGCTTGTCGGCAACCGTTTCATACAATTCCGAGCCATTGTCGTTGCTCTCCGCCACGGGTATGTCGGGCAAGCTGCGATGCGCCGCTGTGCTAGATCTGCCATTGGAATGGAATAAACACAATTAATGCAATTGAATGTCATTTGCATAGGAACGGCAGAAAAACACCAGCTGAGAACCCACCTCTTTTCTGAGTCAGCATTTGAGACTGTAGAGGCATTCAGCTCTGCTTGTGACTCACTATTGTTTACCAGGCTGTTGCTTGTTGCTGCCGCAATCGCAATTGAATTTGCATTGTTGCTATTGACCACAATTATTTCATCGGGGTTCTTCAGCTTCACCATGCCCTCCAGGCCGAGCATATCATTTCTGTAGAAATGCATATACATTGGATATAATTAGTACATTCATGTTTTTGGCGCGCGTGCATCCAACTGGAACTGGGACGCAACTTTCACCCGTGCAGTGCAGCGCTGTCCGAGTGTGTTGGCAGTTGGGTTACAATCACAGCGTGTGGTCCAATTTACTTACTTTGGTATCCTTCTTTTGCAGCAGAGACAATTGAAAAACATTACAACTAGTGCTAGCGTTAAATTTAGCGTCACAAGGAGATATGTGTAGGCCTCCAAATTGCCAAATTTTTTAGACTCAACCATGCCTACATTTATGTATATACATATGTGCTATGTATGCTTAGAGATAACAATAACACGATTTTATTGCCCCATGGGACGTCACTAAATGCATTGCACTTTTACAATTAAACAATTACAACTGATTTTTCACATAGTTTTCGCTAGAGCTGATGCAGTTGCAATGTTATTTACGATTTTTCCATTTGCCATTCACCCGAAATATGCACACGCAGGCAACACCAAATGCTTTTAGTGTGGCAACGCCAGTAATACACAGAGAAAAATGTCCACTTCATGAGATTTTTAATTCATTTCTTTATACAATAGGTGCGTTCTCAGCTGCAATAGTTTTGGTACAAAAAGGTTAGTAAATCTAATTCTAAGCTAAGCAATTGCTTCGAAAATTACAAATATTTGTCTACAAATAATTTGCTCATTTGGCACGATCATCATTGTCGAAAAATTACTTAAAGTTCAGTATGCTTGAAAATAGTATTTTCAATATTTTCCTGAAGTTTTTCAACTTTGCGCGTTTGTTTCTTTAGCTGCTCCTCTATATCTTCAAACCGATTGCTTTTGTCTCTGTGCTTTTCATCCTAATAAAAGAAACCAGTCTTATAATTATGTATAATTTGAATTGTACTTTTGTCTTATACCTTGTACTTCTCCTTGTGCAGAGCATGCTCGGCATGTAGATGGCGCAGCTTTAGGAGACGACTCTCAAAATGATGCAGCTCGGTTTTAAGGGACATTAGTTCTTTGTCAGTGAAATTGCTGGCCTGAGCCACACGCCACAATCCCTGTACCTTGGGCTCGATAAACTCTTGGCTATGGGGGCCGGTAGATACTAATCGCTCAAGACGATCATAGTGATCTTTGATGCCAACATGATGTCCACGTAGAGTATTCATATCACTTTCAAACTTTTTCACGTTCTGTTCATGCGTCTTAATCTCATTTTCATTGGGATCATTTGAAATGAGATTATACGTATCCAGATCTTCGGTGTTTATAGCATCTATTTCATAAAAAGGAGTTAATAACTGGTTTGTTTTTACAGTGGACTTAAGCTTACTTTCATGGTTGTCCATATCCAAAGTGCCAATATTCTCAAGCAAACTATAATACATATCCACTTTGTCCTGGTGATGATCAAACTCTTGCTTGAGGGATTTCATCTCTTCAGCTGTAAACCCTGAAATTTCTGCTTTCTCCCATAGACGATTTAGTTTCTTGTCCTTAAAAAGACTTTTATTTTTATGTCTTTCCTCTGGATCATGGAATTTCTACAAAGCGGAATTATTATTACAACCTGTTGCCGTAAGACATCAAACATACCTTAAAGGGCTTTGTTTTTTCCACATCCTGAGTGTCCTCAAAATGTTCCAGCAAATCGTAGGTGCTCATTATTCCAATTAGCTTTTGACGTAGCTCATTCTCTTTCAGTCCATCTTTGTCTTTGTGCTGCGAGTTTAGCTGTTTCCACGCGATCTCCTCTTTATCATGGATTTTTAGCTCCATGTACAAAGACTTTATTTTAGTTTCCGTTAATCGCTGACAAAAATAAAGGGAATTTAAATATATTTGAGACATTATAAACCACTTATGACTTACGCTTTGCGCCTTTGACCAGATCAAATTTAGTTTGGCTATACGAAAAGGTCGCTGAAGATTCCGAATTTCCGGCTCATACTTTTCGTCGATGACCTGCTTAAAATGCGGGCTGTTTGCCTCTTTACTGTATTTTTTGCTCTGCCTTTTGTCGGCGTTGACACTTTGCGTTGCGATTAATAGACCTATAGTGGCCAATGCCACAATTAAGTGACACGTTTTCATTATAATTCTTCTGCAAATCAGAGCAAATCTTCCAATCGGACTTTTAGTGTTGAGTTGGGAGTACAAAAAAAGAGTTACTGATTCAGCGGAACAAATGAACTAGTTACTTGGCACTGTTCTAATTGAACAGTTTGTAATTTTTATATAATTTTATTGTGTGGTGCTGCCACCTTTCATGAATTTACATCCATATCGATAAATTCAAATTGAATACTTAAGTGCGACAAGGATAGGGAATTCAAACAAAATGCGGCAAATATAAAACGTGATATTGATGATGTATTTAATACTGTTTTATTTAATATATGTATGTATATAGTGTCAAAATAAGGTATGTACAAAAAACTAAACTAAGACCAAGCATCACATACTAGGACCGAATATATATTGATAATAATTGCACATGGTGATGTTCCTTAAGCTTGTAAAGGCACCTCAGATCAACGTATGGCCTGCGACATATGTAGAGGCGTTACCATAAGCGTCAACTCAGCGTCCTTTAAGTTAGCACCACGTAAGTTCGCCTCCTGTAAATCGCTACCTGATAAATTGCAGCGTTCCAGGTCGGCGCCAGCCAGCAAAGCGCCACGTAAATTACAATTCTTCATATTTGCATTTTTGAGGTTTGCTACGCGTAAATTAACACCAGCCATATTACTGCTCTCTAAGCAAGCACCCTTTAAATTAACGCCCTCTAGGTTGGTTCGCACACCCGTAGGATCCTCAAAGTTGCAGCCACGTAAATTGGCGCCCTCCTGAAATGTATCATTAAATATATCAATAATTAAATAAATTCAATTTGTGTATTCTTGGAAACGACTAGAAGTCCGAGCAGTATGCACAAAAGAACGATTCTTACCATGTTGGCACAAAGACCTCGCACTGAAACCAATTGAGCGCATTCCAGGTTCGCATACTGAAGATCCGCACGCTCCAGGCAGCAGTAGTTCAGATTTGTATGTGATAAATTGCAACGCGACATGTTGGCATACTAATAACCAAAGACATAATACTTTACTATTTCATAGTTATATATACATATATCGCACGGCTATTCCTTACCTTAAAATTAATATTCCGAAAATCTAGTTTGCGTAAATCAGCGCCTGCTAGATTGACACCCTGAAAGCGCAGTTCCGTAATTGCTGATGTCTGTATAATGGCTTTTATCACATCGATACGTGTCAGTGGTCTATCGTCGAGAGGTTCTTCCTGTTCTAGCTTTTCCTCCAAGTGTGTGACCAGCGAGTAAATTCCGAAGAAACGTGCCTCCTCTAGAACGCCTCTTAAGCTGATGTGTTTATCGCACACAAATTCACCATGGCGTAAATAGTTTATAATTGGCTCGAAATACCGAGCACTCCGATCGATCAAGTATGCGCCCTGCTCGTCCTTTTCGCTGGGCATCATGCCACCATCCTGTAGAAACATTCTTGCGAGCATAGAGTCAGGTTCTCGACCGACGAGTGTATCAATTGTTGTTGTATAAATTTTTCCACCCACATTTAATTTCACCCATTTATTCGATGGAAAAGTATGGGGGTCGGGCTTCTCGCCACAAGCTGCAACATCATTTGTATTTTTTTCCGCTCCATCGCTTTCCATTGGGTTGAATTTTTGCAATTGTTTTGTTGTGGTTTTTGTTGCTGCAATTTCAGCAACTCCGATTTTTTCTCTTGGGCGAACGGGAATCGATTCATTGGTGTGGCAGCACACTTTTTCCGCGCTATCGATACTAATCGTTTGTCTGACGATAAATTGTCCATCCATAAATAATCTTATATTATTGAAGAAAATTTAGAATCATCCTCCGTCAACATATACTCATATATTTTAAAGCAGTACTGAACTCGTAATTTTAACTGTTAATATGACAACGGCCGAAGCCGAAAGACCTATTGGCAGCGCCAGTAGCAGCAGCAGCAGCTCGAGTGCCAATCAACGGGGTGTCAGTCGCGTACTTGCAAAGTTGTCTCATTCGTTGGCGGAGGGAGAGTTCTATGAAGCCCATATGATGTATCGAACGTTATATTTTCGTTACACGGCCCAGAAACGTTACCAGGACTGCTTAGATTTGCTATATGACGGTGCACAGAAACTA
The DNA here is from genome assembly GCF_001654015.2 of Drosophila navojoa. Next base: position 820,539 of record NW_022045874.1, on the reverse strand, counting down.
ATCGAGAAGGAGCAGGAGAGTAGTGCTGCGGACTTGTGTTTATTGCTGGTAGATACGCTGGAGAAGCGTGGCCCACAACCAGAGGCCGCGGACAATTTCGAATGGGTACCTCGACTCGGTGGATTGATTCGCGGCTTAAGCGCAACTACAGTAGAACGCGAGACTCTGATCGTATGTCAATACTACAAAATTAAACCATTTGCAATTGTTCTTATTTACATTTCAATATATTTAGCACCGGGTTATCAAATGGAGCACCTCTGTGCATGGTCAGTTCGGACATCCGGTGTTGCACAAGCTAATAGCACATGTGTTCTGGACAGAGGGCAACATTGAATCGGCCCGTCATCATTACTTGCTCTGTCAGGACGGCAGTCTCTGTGGACGTGTGCTGATTGAAATAAGTCAGAGCAAGGGCTTTCACAGAGAAGTGGATTTGTTTTTGGTGCAAGCTGTGCTGCAGCAGCTGTCATTGAAGGATCGCAAAACGGCTGAAGATACGTTCACCGAGTATACACGATACCATCCGAAGCTATTGAGGCACGAGTTTCCCTACAATGAGCCTCTGGTCAATTTTCTTTATTTTCTCTTCCGACTCATCGACACGAAGAGCGTGGTTGGTTTTCGTGCCTTGCGTAAACTGTATGAGCCGTCTTTAAAACGCGACACGTCTTTCACGAAATATCTGACGAAAATTGGGGTGACGTACTTTGATGAGCAACCAGAGCAGGTGCATGCTGGACCCTCTGGACTTGGTGGCATGTTTGGCGATATCTTCAATCAACTGATGCAAGGGTTTGATGACGATGATGATGTGCAAAGCAGACCGACGCGACGTCAAAACGCTAACAGCGAACTGGACTAGCAGCAGATGCCGTCGCCGGATTGGTAGTCCGGTAAAGCCATCGGGATTAATTGATAAATTGATATATACACCGGGGCTTTCTTTGTAATATTATTATATATTTGCTAATTAAAATTTTGCTGGAAGCTGAAGTAATAAGCATATAAAGTTTATACATATAATCGAAATTGATGGAGGCATATTAGTTACCAAATGGCACTGTTTGTGCAAATGGTAGAAGGGAATTACTCGAAATGGCCTTGGTGCCCAGATATCATGAAATCGATGGTTCACTTATCGATTGTTACTCATCTCTATTGCGTTCAGTATTTTTAGTCTGATTGTTGTAAATTGCAATACCAAAACTAAGTACTTGTTGCTTTATTCTAACGATTTTTTGGGACGCTAAAACATATAGTCCATGTTTAGATTGTATTTTCATAAAGTGTCATAATAATACATATACATATACTGATCATTGCTCTGATATTAAAACTAACAAAGTGAATTTTAGTACACGTGAGTATAAATAAAGTAAACAAATATTAGCACGGTTTCATCTCTAGTTCACATATATTTTAGTTTCAGAAAGAGTTAGGAGGAAAAGTTGAAAATTAATTTTAATACTGGTTTGTAAGAAAAGCAGACTCTGAACGAGTGAGTTTTTAAAATTTTCTATGTGAGTTAAATCATATCAACCTGCCAATTTGCGAAAGCAAACCAACACATTTCTATAAATGTCGAAAAACTTGCAGCGATATGGATGATAAAGCAGCAGCGCCCACTGCCGACGCTGCTACCGAAACAGAGGCCGGCAATGAACTTTCAACAGTCGATCACACAACAGTCATAATGGAACCAGCGCCGAGCACATCAAAGTCAACAATTACCGAATTGGATAATACCGAGCGCTATACGGTGGGAGCTGTTTCAGTGGCGGCAGCCGCAGCAGCAGCAACAGCTCGAGAAGCCTTAAACGTCGATACGGAACGTTGTTGTTGGATTTGCTTTGCGACGGATGAGGATAATCGATTGGCTGCGTGGGTGCAGCCCTGCCAGTGTCGCGGCACAACAAAGTGGGTACACCAGAGCTGCCTGTATCGCTGGATCGATGAAAAGACACAAAAGGGCAGTGCGCTGCGCTCTGTATCCTGCCCGCAATGCCAAACCGAGTATATTATTGTGTTCCCACAAATGGGTAAGCTGGGTGTTGCCTTGGAAGCCATGGACACTCTGGTGAAGCGTTTGAGCCCTTTTCTAGCAGCCGGTTTCTTTGTCGGCTCGCTATATTGGACGGCAGTGACTTATGGAGCTGTAACGTTCCTCCAGGTGAGTCTATGAATAGTAATAACTACTATTATCACAACAATATTGGTGCACGCAGATCGTTGGTCACGAAAATGGCATGTCTATAATGGAAGCTGGAGATCCGCTCATACTACTCATTGGTCTGCCCGCAATACCAGTTGGCCTGGTACTGGGCCGATTAATCCGCTGGGAAGATGCCCTACTACGTTTGATACGGAATCGTGGCACCGTCATGCGCAAGTTTCCCTTTGTGAATTTTATATATCCGAACCTGTGAGTACTTTATATTTTCCAAAGTTCAAAGGTTATCTTAATCGACTTTAACCTTGTAGCAATCAACAGGAAGAGGAGTTGCCTACTTCTTCTAATCCGGCTACGCCCGCACTTTCTGATCCAGTTTCCGCAACGCGAATATTTTGCGGAGCTTTGCTGTTGCCTACAATATCATGCATTGTGGGTCGCATATTATTCGATTCAGTTGAGAACACGTTGCATCGCACACTGCTTGGGGGAATAACCTTCATTACAGTAAAGGGCATGTTGAAAATCTATTTAAAACAGAAGCAATATGCGCGTCGCAAGAAACGCCGTATTGTCGACTATACGGAAGAGAATATACGAAACTTTATGCACCGCAACAATAACAATGCAGGCGCCGCTGGTATCGGTGGAGCTCGTCATGTCCTGCAACAGCAACAGCACGCGCAGCAACAGCCAGCAGCTGCGATGCCTCGTTTGATTGGTGCTGCGGCAGCATCTCGAGATCGTGCTGGTCGAGAACGAGATCATGAACCCAACAGCGTTGACAGCGTTGTTTAAATATGAATGGACCCTCAATTGATTGATCAATTGATAATATATTGGATAACTACTTATTGTTCAACTAGTTCAGTTTTGATTTAACTTCATTTTGTTAACAACTTGGACTCTTAAGGCAAAGAAAAAAACTTTGATAAACAAAAATGGAAAAAGAAAACAAACAGATGTATGCACATGCGTGCTTGTAAGCCAAATTCATTGCGAGATTAACCATTTCAGGAATCTACTAATAACTCAGCCGAATATTGGTTGATTAAATTTCATGTTAATAAAACAGAAGAAAAATTAAATTGCACAGTCCATTTAGATATTAAATACATATAACTAACTATATGTATAGATATATATATTATATATAACACCTATATTACGCTTTATGCTTCCACACGATTGAATTAATGTTAACATTTTGTAAACAACAAATACTACAAAATTGCCTATGTAAATAAAACCGAGACCCTTGGCTGTGGGTGGGTTTATAATGATGCCAATGTCTGTACTTCAGATCTAAGACCCGAATTGAGAAACCTGTAGAGGCTATTTCAACTTGACCAGATTAGATAAGCTTCGCACAGCAGTCGTCGCAGCAAGAAAGTGTGAATAATTTCTTTATTTTGAAGCACTTTGCCTGCAAGCCACTCGCCCTGAGTCATCAAGATAATGAACCCGCTCTGTAACAATTGTTTATATGTATGTACATATATGTATATAGTTATATGTATGTGCGTAGCGAACTGTTAAGCATGGCTTTAAGGTGCTGCACAAGAGAAGCCGCAACATCATCGCATCTATCATATATGTATATGTATGTACATACATATATGAATGTCTGTACACACAAAAGTTACAGTTAAAGACCCGGACAAAGTGAATGCTCCAAAAAGCGATCTAATCATTTATAATTGTTAGCGACTCGAGTGTTTGTTTTGTCTATTTGCGCTTATCATCGACAACACACGAGCTGTTGCTGCTGCTGCTGCTGCCGCTGCTGCTGCTAGATGATATCTGTGTGTACATATAGAAAATACATACATACATATGTATAGCAAACACACAGAACTTCTAACGGGCCATGCCGACTTTTGCACTGCGCTGCAATCTACGGCAATTGAGATGGTTAATGACGATGATAAGACTTATAATATTGTAATGTATGTATCTTGGGGAGTTCTTTAGTTTTGATATGTTCAGCTTGTAGCGCATTAGGTTAGTCTGCCTAGCTGCAACTGTTTAACATCAAGTGAAGCACAGCCGAACAGAGGTAAAATTCGCACACACATACACGGATGATTTATATATGCCTCTGCCAAGGTGTTTGCAGCTGTGTGTGTGTGTGTGTGTGTGTGTGTGTAGCCCACCTGTTTGGCTTTTCAGGAGCAATCACACGGTCTTGCGTTCACAGCAGTTGAAAGATTTCTTACTGCTTTCTTTCGCTGTCGTCACACCAACAACAACAGCGACAGCAGAAACAACAACAACAATAAGCACAGCAACAGCAGCAGCAGCAACAACTACAACTCCAACGGGTTGCGTTTGTTCTTTGTGACTGAACGAACGTCCGTTGGGGGCCAAAGGCGGGCGTACACATAACGTAACGAATCGCTGAAGCTTGGGAGTCAGTCGTGTTGCTTGTCGACTCTGTATTGTTGTTGCTGTAGCTGAGCTGTTGCTGTTGCTGTCGTCGTTGTCATTTGTGTGCGACGACAGCGACTACGGTTAATAACAGCGCTGTGTCGGCAACTCCGCAGTCAGACGGGCACCGGCTACCAATACGCATCGCCAGCGACGCCTCGCGTTGATAACAAACAAAAAAATAAAATAATTAAATACAAGCCAACAAAGACTACAATAAATATTAACTAAAAATAAAAAAACATATGTATTTAGAATATACGATTGTACACATACTATATAGCACGTAGTATATGCGAGTTGTCGGCATTGTTGTTCGGTGGTTCCTCGACATCGAATAAAACAAACGAAATGTTTTGAAAGCGAATCGAGTTGTTGTCACAACTGCAACGGGCCACACACGATAAGCACTGTCATCATATAGCCGATCCTGAGCCAAGCAGATCCTACGATCGTCCCAGATCACCTTCAAAGATGAGCAACACAATGACCGCTGCCCACGAGCCGATCCACTATCTGGATAGCATTTTGAATGAGGAGGAGAAACGCTGCGGCGATCAATATTCACATCAATGGCGCAATTTCACAATATCGCGTTCGGGTCGCTTCAGATCGAAGAACAAGAAACGAGATGTGGTCGATGGCAAGCTCTTCGATGGCAAGGAAAATGATAAGGTGAGTGTGTTGCACCTGCCCCTTAACCCAATTTTCATTTTCAATTTCATTTCCATTTCCATTTCTATTGTATTTGTATATGTACTTAAATTTGTATATGTATTTGTATTTGTCTTACTTATCAGCAGACACTCCAAAAATAGAATATAACGACGATATATTATATTGATATGATAAGTGTTAACGTGATTTATATGTGAATATAATATATGTACATACATACATACGTACATATATGTATGTATGTATGTATCTGTTAGCAACGGGTTTTGGGGCTTTTTTCTCTTTGCCTTAAAAGTCCAAATATCAGTTTACAAGTTTTTGCTGTGTTTTTCATGTGAATCGAAGAAACAGCAACGACAACAACAACAACAACAAATGGCATAAAAAACGGAAATGCTCATTAATAAAAAACGGAAGTTGGTTTATTATGATAAGACTGTGTATGCAATCAGCTCTATGACGTTATTTATAAAAACTGCTGACTATCCTATATACATATAAATAAATACATATGTATATGTAAAGAGATATACGATATATCCTATCACTGCAAGGCGTATGAATATTGCTGATGACAAATGCTTACCATTTCTCGAGCTGGCTGTATAAAAATAAGTGCATTCTCGATGCCAAAAGTAGAGATACGTACAATTATATATAATTATATATATATATGCATATATTTACTTTATATTACTCATTCGTAATTAAAGCAATTAGGAGGCGGCGTGTTCAGGGAAAAAGTGGCAAAAAAACTTTAAACTTGTTTATGATCAACACGAGCAAAAAAATAATTGAAAAGGTTGCCAAGCTTAAAATTATAAATCATATACAAACAGAAGGCGCCTTTAGTCTTTATACTAATAGGGCAGAAAATGAAGTCACTTTAAGATATGCCATAACTAGTGCAAATCGCTCTTGCTTCAAGTTTGGCTTCCTATAGACCAGATAAGATTATTGACGGTACTTTTTCTGCTATCAATATTTTGGCCTTCACTGCAATTCTCCATTTTATATATGATGTACATATATCTACGTCGCAGATCTTTCGGAGTGTGCTGCCTTAGAGCCTAGCAAAATATCTTTCGTAAATGTTCTTTATGCCCCCATAAAAGGGCTGTATAAAATATAGACTAATAAAAGAACAAAATTGGTGTAAAACGCAGTTAAAAATACATTATTTTCTTGCAAGTGATAAAAAACGAAAATAAAATATAAAGAAAGTAAAAACGCAAGAACAGAACTCAGTCGGGTGCAAGTCAAATAAAGTAAGATCAATAAATATCTATATATATATGTATATACATACATATATGCACACATATGTGTATGTATAGCGACCGACAAACACACCTTTCTGGAAACTTTATTTCGTTTGGCGCCGTTGTAAGATGAGTAAGGCAAGCGAATTCAACAAAATGTCATATAATACATATTCAAATTTCGTTACAAAAAAAAAGGAAGATATATTTATATACATACACACATATATGTACATATATGCATACACATGCATGGATGCGAAACCAGATACATTGCAGAGCAGCCATAAGAAGAAGAAACAAGTATAAATGAAAACAAAATTTGTTTCTGTCATCGGCACGCGTCTCTGGTTAAATTTGGCAAGTGAACCGGCCAGCCGGTCGGTCAGTGGGGGGTAAAGCCTCAACCTGAGGGTGTTCCACCTGCCTTTTTTTTTTGTTTTACTTACGCAACAAATGCAATGAGCGAACGATCGGTCGATCGATTGATTGTCAGCGGCAAACGTGCTTGCTGCGTCATTGCCGTCTGTGCATTGAACTTGGTTCACTTTATGAAAAGCAGAAAATAAACAACAACAAAAAGTATAACAAATATCGCTAGGTGCTTTATTACACCTTTTTAACCTATTCCAGATAGGACATGTTTAAGTGCTGAACAAAGTGTCGAGCTGTGTTTGCTTTCATTTTATAAGCTAGCTATAAATTAAGCTAAGGAGATAAGTTTTCAATATCTTTTTGACATAAGAGAACTGTAAATAGATACATATGTATCTCTAACTCATAATTCACTTCAGCTTAGACCTCATGGCGTATGAGTAACATAAAAGAATTCTAGCTTTCATGTTTAACTAAAATTTGATCAGCCATATGCATATTGCAAGTATTTAATGAATTTGAATTTAAAAGAGGATTTCAAGAACGTTTCTACCTTGACAAATAATCAAACCAACCATTTCTGTAAGTCTGTTATTTTATAATGAAACTTTCTTTAAAATAAGTAGAGCAACACGGCGTATCAGTTATATTTAACCAATCTTTAGACCTTCATTTAGTATTTCAGATCATAGTATTTGATTTTATATACACTTAAATTAGTTTTTAGCAGTCTCTTGACGTCTCGTGACGTCTTCTTGGTTTATAACATGCGAAAAATCAAAAAGCCTCTAGATTATATACATATCTCGCATAGGTGTATATATACATATGTATGTATGTGTACAACAATGATAATAGTAAAGCATGAATTATGGCCAAGGTTTTACCAACGAAAGCACTCAAACAATATTGTTTGTACCTATATCAGGTATTGCAAAATTTTCTTCATTGTGCTTTAACAGGGCAAAAACCTTATCAGCAACTAACAGTAGAGATTGCAAAAACAAAGGCAAACCTTTTTCTGTTTTGGTTTCTCTATATATATAGGGAAAAGCACCTATAAACATACATACATACAAACATTTATAGCATATAGGTAAGTGGTTGTGCACGCTTGGCTGTTCTGTTGCCGCCAGTTGTCAAAAAAAAAAAAAAAAAAAAAAAGCCGAGAATTATATTTATGTATGTATATACTCTATTTATGAATGTATGTTTGTATTGGGTGCATGTCGATAGCATGTGCTTGATTAAAATCAGGTGCTAAATCAAAAATATGACTTTGAACATGTCTTTTGATTACTTTTCGAGAAGTCAGTGTCTCTGATTGCTGGAAAGCCAAGTGAAAACTTAATCTAAATAGTCTTCAAATTTGTTTGCTGATAATGATTTTCAAGAGTTATTGTTTGTTTAATATTTTATTTCGATTTATTTATTGCAGATCTCAGCGCGCAATACAACCAGCACCATGTCCAAATCGTCCTCCTATAATTCAAATACAACAAATTCAACAACGGGCGGTAATAATGCAGCGGCGCCGTCGGTGCGAAGTCAACGTGACAAAACGGAGAGCTATAAAAGTTTTTACGAAACCAATTTATAGATAATGTCAGGGTTATATATATATATATACGTTGACATACATATGCATATACTATATACATATACATACAAATATGTATATACAGCTATATGCACTATATATTTGTATTACGCTTTATTGGATCAACCGAAGAGTTTATTGCACAACATGTGAACTAAATAAAGTGTGCAAAATTCACAATGAGAAGGAAACAGTTGAAGAAAAACAATACTAAGGAAGACTAACAAAGCTTTCTTGTGTGTTTAGAATTTTCCAGCTATTTAGTTGTAGTAGAGTATAGAACAGATTAGGGGCTAACTTAGGCACTCTCTAATTATACATATGTCGAAGTAGATCATTGTACTTAAATATATACATACATATATATATGTTTTTAAATAATAAGTAAATGTATGAACATTATTATCTCTTTCTTGCTTAGATTATACAAGTATTAAATCGTGATAACTGCACTAAATCGTATATGCATATCTTTAACTATACACATTACAATATTTCATATATATACACATATGTATATTCGTCTTAACTTTAATAAAAATTCAGTGCTTAAAACGTATCGATAAGCATAAGATTATTGTTTAGCCGTTTACTCTTACAAGCGAAATCATGAGGCATCTTCGTCAGCAGTGGCTGTCGCCGTCGGTCGAATATAGCTGACATCGAGCACACAAAACTTGGCCCGACACATGGGACAGGTGCACTTCTGCTCCAGCCACACTTCACGATCGATATCGCTTTGTCGGGCGGCAAACCAGCGCGCCAAGCACTCCACACACCACATGGGACGACAATAGCAATTGGAGCAGCGCGCCTCATCTGTTAGAGGAGCGCCAGCCCGATTCAAATCGGAGCATTGCTTGTTTATCTTAATATTCGGCTCCGCCAGCATGCATGCAAAGCACTTGTCTGTAATGGGCTCCGAGCTGAATATAGGATTGAGAGCTACCTGCGCTTTGAACACGTCCACAAATCGATCGATGACGCTGCGGTGAAACTGTATGTTGGATGGTATTGTAATTGGACGTCGAAGACGATCCTCCAAGCTACGAAACTCTAAGGCATTTATGCGAATGTTAAAATCAGAAACACCTTGACGCATCGGTTTAACAACTATGCTTATCATTTGCAAGGTGTCGTTCTGATCGTGGTGCGATATATTATAAGTCTCCGCCTAAAATTTAAATATATTGATATTATTCATTGTTTACAACATGTCACCATATGCAGCTGGGAGCTAACTTGCCTTGGCAACGCTGAGAGAAGTGTTGGCTTGGTGCGCAAAGTTAACGTTGTACATGGTTGTTTTTATAATCCAGTTTTCTGTGGCAATCACCGTGCTAATAGAGTTAAGTTTCTTTTTGTAGATGTCTTGACGTCGAAACTCGGTGCTAATGTCGCTTGCAACTGCGCTGTAATTGCCCGGGGTATTTGAGTATTTTGCCAGGGTTTTGTTTATCGGATGTCGACGCCAGTTTTGCTGATGCCATTTAAATATCAATGCTGGGACAGCTAGCATAGCCAGTACACTGAAACGTTGCGCCATTTTCCAGGTGAGCGTTTTGAACGCCACAGCCTCCTGTGGCATAGGAAAATCTGGGTCAAGCTCATTGTCTTCAAGCGGTTGTTGTGTAGCGAATACTGAAAACTTCAGTCTGTGTATTAGAAAATATGTGACTGGCAGACAGCTATGCACAAAGAGATTCAGAGATGTGCGGCGCAGATGGTAGCCAACAAAATCTTGATATTCTTCTCCCAGGAAGGAAGAGAACACCTGCTCGATAGTAAAGCCCAAGCGTTGAAACTCCTCGGGCGGATAAATGACGCACATGCACAATAGGAAGTAGAACAAATTAAAGAGCAGTTCCGACTCATCCATGTTACGAAAAATTTTGAAAAATTCAACAAAAACCAGTAATGAAATATACAAGTCCAGGGTCTAAATTAGAGATGCGCAATTATTGTTGATGTGTCGCAATGCAGAGTTGCCTTCGAGCTATCGGACTCGATAGTTTATTTTTGAACTCGTCGCTATATTCAAATTTGGTTGAAATCGTCATTTTCTTTACTTTATTATTATTTTAAATATTATAATTATGAGCTGAGGCTGTCCAATCATTCTTAGAAAAAAGACAGAAAATAGGTAGCATATATCATAAAATTCCTTTTCTTCTTTAGTGTATTAAATATAAGTATGTATATATTTTTGTAAAAAGATTCTCAATACAAAACTTTCTTTTGAATTGTGCTATTGTCTGATGATGCAAATAAATTTAAGTATTAAATGTCTTTTGCCTAATGAAATCATATTTTCATTGGGAGTCATGGAAGCTATATTTAAGTTAGGGAGATATGTTTAACTAGGCAGTAAACAACTTGCGTTAGACTTTATGCGGACATTATGTACATAACTTTTGATACATAAACAATATAAAATAGGTATGACAGACCACATACATTAACAGATAGATATTTTTGTGTGCTTTATGGAATGTGTGTGTGCGTGGCTTGCAGAAAGTAAACTAGTGCGTATTAATGGACGGTTACTTTACTGCTGAAGTTCACTCAGGTTCGGAATATTGTTGGTGTAATCATCGTTGGATGTCGAACTTGAGTCGTTGGTCAACTCAAAGCTATTATCGCCGCTGGTGCCGGTTACTGTCGTTAGACTTGAGTCGTTATTAGAGTTGTGATGCTCAGAATTGCTCAGATTATGCAATGACACATCCGCCTCTTCGTCATCCACATCATCGTCTTCGTCGTCATCTTCCTCGTCGTCGTCGTCGTCTTCATCGTCGTCAACACTAAGGCTGTTTGTGCCGCTGCTATTGTTACCCCCGTTATCGCTGCGAGCTTTGGCTTCGCTTCCATCGGTTTGCACGGTATTCAAATTTAATGCGCTTATCGCTGGCAAATTATTATGGCTCATATCGGGAACTGTTTTCGTTGTTGTCGATTTTGATGTGGCTGTGGCTGTTTCTGTCGGCGTCGCATCAGATGCGCCACTTATCTCGCAGCTGGAATTTTCAATTAAAAGCGTTATCAAAGGCACATTGGGTACGGTTGCTGTCGAAGTGCTTGTACTATTATAGCTGCCAGTGCTGGCGGTGTCCGAATTGCCAGCATCCAGTGGCGTCGTAGATGTTGTTGCTATTGATACTGCCTCGGAGCAGCCATTGAGTATAGATAGGTGAGGTATATTTTGTGGGGGCTGTGTTTGATTTTGATCACTTCCTGACACCAGCTTTTCACTACTTGCATTGAGAATGGATAGATTGGGCATGTTGACCGTGTTTGAGTGCGCTGAGGATGAGGCTACATCTGTTGTTATGGGTGGCCCATTGCTAGCTGTTGCCTTCAGATGACGGGATAAGCGTGAAGATCGTGGTGGTGCGACTGGCGCTGGGCTGGAGCTGGATATGGATGCGCCATTCTCGATCTGTTGGGGCACACTCTTATCACGTCTAACCATATGCTTGTCGAAGTAATCCAAATTCATTCCAGTGCCACGCGCCTGTGCAGCGGCTGCATTCAATGCGGATGTATTGGGCTGGTAACTGGCACCGTCATCCACATCCATTTCCTCGCTCAGATCCTCACTGCACAAATCTAAGCTGATGTGCGCTGCTGGTCCATCGGTGGGGCGATCAGGTTTAGGCTCTAAAACAACAAAACGTTTAGTTTTAACATAGAATACATTGCGTCCACTATATCTACGAACCATTCAAAAAATGCAAGGCCACAAAATCGGCTGCACTGTAGATCTCGGCCTGTACAAGCAACTGCAGCAGCACACCCACAGTGGGGCGTTCGTTCAGTTTGCCAGAAGTTTTCCACTCATCGATCATTACCTGTGATATGCTTTGGCCGGGCGTCAGGCGCTCAGCGGTCCCATCAATCAGACTTATTTGTTGCGCGTTATACTTAAGCCCCACCTTGGCAGCGATTTCCTGATACTTGAGTGCTCCTGGTGCGCTGCAGGCCTGCGCATCCAGACGTTTCGGTATAATGGACATTAGCTTGCGCCAGCAGCCATTCACATCCAGTATTGTGGCCAACTTATATATGTCGTTGTCATCGACGCGCCGCAATTCCGTGTAGCGCGTATATTTTGAATATTTGGGAGCGGAACTTGTGCTGCTACAAACAGTCGCCCAGCCGTTTGCTTTTGTTTTTGCCATTTCCATTTTGTTTAGGTTTCTTCGAAGCCTTCAGCTTTATCGCTACCGCGCGTCTTTGATATGATTGCGGCTATTGTTTGATTGTCACGCACGCTGCTATAATAACATTTTATAATTACTTGCGTTTGCAGCTCTTTTGTTTTTACTGAATTTTCCTATGAGCCATCATCAATGGTTTCTCCGCACACACATATACATACATATATGTGCGAATGTGGAATAGCCGAAGCTAACAGCTGTTTAAGCTTTCAGTGTTGCCTTATCGATATGACTATCGATAGCAGTAATTTCCCTATTATAGCGCCGCACTGTCTTTTTAAAATTGAAAAATTGTATATACTATAATAAATTTGTATTTTAATTTTTAAATAGCTGCAAAAGATTTGTATAATGGATACAATTACATTTAATACATTGTACAATTGTATGTTTAAAAAAATACATATAAACAAGGACGAACATAAACTGATAAGGTTGTAAAAGTGGATATAAACTGCTTTGTGCTTATGCTAATTATCCGTTTTCGTTTCGTTGGTTTCTTCCAAGCAATATATATGCACATACATATATATGTACAATAATATATATATATAAAATTTGTGTGCTTCTTACTTCGCTTTAAATGTATATGCTCTACTTATTTTGTATATATTTAAGGTCACTTTCTTATTTGTTTCGCATATGTTCAATTCGCTGAGGTTTCGCTAGTAAAGACGGAATGTTTGCTGATTTAAATCTAAACGAGACTCTTGAGTTTCTGTGTATTTTTGTAAAGCTGTGCGCTTTGCCAAAAAAACATTGGACGGTATTATTCTTATTGCCTAACTACTAATTATTGACGTTGGTGTAAAAAAATGTGGTAACAAACAATAACACACTCATAACCAGAGCGGTATTAATGTTGTGACCATGTCTCGTATTCGCTGCATTGCGTGTAGTCTTTCCCATTTGGAAGCGCAGTGTGGGACTAGACATGCGTCCATCGCCGCCGTTGCTGAAGGCTAGCACTCGCAAATTGTAGCTCTTACCGGGCGTCAGCGTGTTAATATAGGCCTCGAGTTTGTTTCCTATAGGCACAATAGTATTGTTGGCAGTGATCATATTCTGATCGGTCTCCCAAATGCGAACCTGTGAAAATTAACAAAATATTTTATATTGCCTGCCTTTCTCAAATTAACAGCAGAATCCATACCTTATAGCCAGCCAGTGGCTCTTCATCTTGAGCCGGCGATACATAGCGCCACACAACACGCACCGTGGACGGATTAATGCCATATACATGCACTGAGGACGGCGGCTTCTGTGGTGCCTTGCGATATGTGCGTTCTAATGTGAGCAGAAATATTTATAGTAAATATGTGTTAAGATATACACACTTAATGTATAGCCGTTACCTTCGAAACGTTCGCTTTCGGGACCCTCGCCAGCTGCATTGTAGGCCATAACCTTAACGAAGTAATACGTATCCGGCTGCAGACCCACAATTAGTGCCCATGGCCGAGTGGTGCGTGATAAGTAGTAGACGGCATCCTCTTCTTGATGCTCGGTCTTCCAGTATTTAAGCTAAATTTTTAAATGGAATGAGTAAATCAATTGCAGTAATATTATTTGAATACTAAGACTTACCCTATGTCCTATGAGTTTGCCTCGTATGTTCTCACGAGACATGTCAATGGGGCTCCAGGACACGTTGAAGCAAGTAGAGTTGTAGGCTAGCGCAAATGGTTTCTGTGGCGCCACTTGTGGCATATCCTCGGCAGAGTAGATGACAACCGTTTCGCTTTCAGGTCCTTTGCCGATGCTGTTTATTGCCTGCACCTTCACCTCGTATTCAGTGTAGTAGTTGTTGAGCGGAATGTTCACCACGGCCACGCCCGTATTTTCTTGGTTCTTTCTAATGTCCGAGGCCCATTCTAAGGCACCCTTTAGTTTCCAGAACACCTTGTAATGAATGCCGTGACTGTGCTGCTCCTGGGGCAATAATGGCTGCCAGGTAATGGTCAGATCGCCAATCTTGCCACCGCCTCCACCCACATTCCGTGGCGCTATATATGGCACATCGTCGTAAGTGCTGTAAATGGGCGACGGTGCTGATGGTGTGCCGATGCCCAAATCATTAACGGCTGCCACGCTGAATTCATATGAGGACCAGGGCGTTAGATTGGTTACCTCAGCCTGCTGACGAGATGTATAACGATCCACCTCACGCGCCTGCACGTGCATGGAAACATTGACCCACGTGCGATTCCAGTTCGTGCGTCCTAGTATGTTGTAGTACCGTATGGGCCGGCCATTGTTGACGCCATCCACCCACTCAATGATGGCCTTGGTCTTGCCGATCTCAATCACCTGCACGCCACCAGGAGCACCAGGAGCTCCTTCAATTATGACATTTGTCTTGGTGCTAATCTCATTGACCGCTGACTGGACGACACACTCGTAATCGCCAGAGTCGCGCATCGTTGTGTTGTGCACCGTCAAGCTATTCCAATCGACGATCTGCAAGAACATTTAGACAGAGTTAATACATTTTGAAAATCAAGAATAGATATAGCATACAATGCGCTGAGTGCCATCGTGATCGTTTCGAAGTATCTCTCCATTGCGTTTCCAAACGTAGGCAATGTCCAGCAGCTCATCGAAGGCAGCCTCACAGTGCAGGTAAATAAGATCATGTTCGCGAGAAACAATTCGCTGCGGGGGCGTCTGCACAAAGCGAATTTCCTCTATAAGAATAAACAAATTAATTCTGTTAATTAAAAACTTAATAAAAATTTAACTCACGCAGCACAATAACTCGAGCATGTGACTCATCCGTGCCCGCCTGATTGGAAGCAATGCACGTGTACATTCCCTCATCATCACGAGATGTGGGCGATATGATGAGGGTGCCGCTGGGAAGTATTCGGCGATGACCACCGGAGCCAAGCAGTTGGCCATCTTTTTTCCACTGGAATTTCGGACGTGGTGCAGCCTCCGGATTACACACAATAGTTGTATTGCCATTGTATACAGCATAGATCTCAGATTCGAGTGGATGCTTCTTGAAAGATGGCTTCATGGATAGTACACGCAATTGAGCCGAACTAAAGGATGTCTTCAGCTGATTCTGTGCGCCGCATTGGTACATGCCCTCATCCTTTTCCTTCTCCAGGAACTTAATGGTTAGCACATTATCTTGTATTATATACCGATCCCGATTTATGGTCAAAGGGTCGAGACGTTCAGCATTCTTGTACCAAGTGTAGTTGGCATCGGGTATGGCAAAGGCCTCACAAATAAAGGTTACATCACTGTTGTAGTCCTTGATCATGTCCTTAAGCGGTATGGTAAACTCAGGGCGCATTTGTATGTTGATATAAATGGACTTCTCCAGCGTCTTGCGCGGATTGGTAATGCTGCAGGTGTACTGACCATTATCATTGGTGGTCGCATTCCTAATGATTAGCACGCGACCATAGCTCGTTGTATATGCATTGCGCTGCAGCGGCTGTCCTTGGCGCGTCCAGTTGTACGAAGGTATAGGATAACCAAATGCCATGCACTCTAAGCGAATCTCTTCTCCAGCGATGGGAGCCTCCGGGAAGACTTTGGGAAAGGTGTTGGCAAAGATCAGCGTCTGATAGTTGCTGTTGGGTGTTACTCGCAGCGGAAAGAAGGGTCCATTACGGCCCGTATCGGAGACAAGCGTTTGCACAGTACACGAATAATTAGCCCGATCCACGGTCTCTATAAACGAAAAGTACAGTGCACCATCATGGGAGACAAACACGCGTTGATCCTCCTCCACAAAGTTGGGGAAATAGTCACGTGCCCAGTAGTATCGAATGGCTGGATAATGTTGGGGCGGATCACAGAAGATGGCTTTGCCCCAGTTCATCTCGCTGGACTCCGCTGAACGTTTCAGATTGAACTCCATGATGAAACCGAAATTGAGATGCGCACTCTCTGAGCGAACGCTGCCAAACTTATTTCGCGCAACGCAATGATAAGCGCCCTGATCTAGCGCTTGCTTGGGATCATATATAATCAGGTTGCCGCCTGATATGGTGTAGCGATCCTCCACCAGGGGATCGATACGTTTGTACTCTAGCGTGTCATTCACATAGACCTCACGATACCACTCGTAGGAAGGAGTTGGATAGCCGCCGGCCAAGCAGCTCAGCGAAACATCGTTAATCAAACGATTCTTGTTCACATCGAAGGTTGTGTCATTCGGTTGCTTCACAAAGTACGGGCCTCGTGGAATGCGCTCCAGATCGCGAATATCTAAGCCATAGGTATAGGGACGCTTATCATCCAGTTTTATGTTGACATTATCCGGGCTGTACAGCGCTTTGGATTCGCAAATAAAAAGATTCAGTTCGATTTCGTAGGCAGGCATAAACATCCAACGATCGCGTTTTTTCGAATAGGCGTAGACCACGCGATCGCGCACATAACCAGTGTCTCCATAGGGCTGATTGGGACCTGCAAAGCATGATTGGTTTTACAACGTTTTTGACTTTTAACTATCAACATTTTACTTACCAAAGAAGCCCCGTAAATTGTTTTGATTGCGTTGATTCAAAGTATTCGTTTGTCCGGTCAGCGCATTGTAGTACTGATTGGGATTATTGAAATTGCGATTGTTAAGATCATTTTGCACTAGGAAGCGATTGTCATTCAGATCCTGGTTCTCCAGCGCCTGCATCTCGTCGAACGCAAAGGAATCCTCAATCTGTATTAACTGCGTGTTGTCATCGTTTACCCAGTTCTGTGGCCCTGTTTGCCGGGCTGATATAAAGAATCTATTCTGCCGTTGATTTTGTATGATTAGCTGCTTTAAAATAAACGCATGCTTCTCCACATTGTCCACATTCACTAAGTCCGCTGTGTAGGCTTTGCAAATCTTCTTAGCCTCTGCCCAGTTGCGCTTGGGTGAGCGTATAAAGCGATAGCATGTCTGTCGGAACGATACCCAATGCTCGGGACAAAAGTTATCCTCATCGGTGAACATGTCCCTATAGCCCAGGCCCGAATTGATCGTATTAGTCACGCTGTTGCGGTTGAAGGGATCATATTGGGGGCCCGTATTCGAAATGGCGCCCGGCCCCACAATGTTGCCACCGCCGCCAACGCCCAGCATCGGTCGGTTGCTGTCGTAGTTGTTGTAACCATTGTAGCTATTCGGATTCAGACCAGTGCCCCCGAAATTCGGATTGTTTGGCTGATTGCCAAAGTCCAGCAACGGATTATCATACGCTGTACTGTCCGGATTTTGTTGCTGGCCCGTGTACGAAGGATTATAGCGGGGCGAGTAGTCCTTATTATAAGTGGGTTGATATGTCTGGGGCTGTTGCCCTTGTTGTGGAGGCGGCAGGCCCAGCTGTGGCTGTTGTTGCGGTTGCAAATCGCTGGGCAGTTGCCCCCTGCTCGTTGCCAACAGCAACAATTGCACTAGCCAGCAGGCTAATAGCCTGCTCCTTGTTGACATAGTGACTTGGTTTACTTTCAGTTACAGCTCGACGTGAGAACTTATCCAGCTGGCTTTTTGTGGGAGACTAAAGGCACATTTTCTAGTTGGAAACTCGGAGTCTATAAATACAGAACAATAGAAAATGTTTATTTGCGATTTTCAATTTACGAACTGTGAATGTAAACAAATCAAAAGATCAATCTTATTACTCATACGAATAGAGGTTGTATTAGTAAGTGCACACATACACACCTACACGTACAATAGAATCTCTTTTGAATGGCCAAATATGGCTTTTAATTTTTTTATCGCAATTAAGAACATATATGAAATATGCAAAATGGTAAGGTTCAAGCTCTGAATTGGAAATATTTATGAATTAAAGTTATTCCACTGCTAATTGAGTCTCCACTGTACATGATCATAGGCGTATGCTTGTTTGCGTGTGTGTGTGTGTGTGTGTGTGTGTCTTACATTAGGCGTGGTCTTGAGCTTGTTTACGTGCTTAATTCTAAAAGAATTAATGAATCGGATGAGTTTTTTGTTTTTGTTTAAATATTTTTAGCTAATTAGAATTAGTATTTATCTATAATTATAGTTGATAAGTTCAGTCTACATAAATTGGGCATCGCCTCCGCCCAATTTGACCAAAGCTACGCTTAGTCAAACAGCTCAGACCCAACCACACCTTAAATTTAGAGCCACTCATTTATAGGGTATTTAAACCACTATTTCATGCATAATATTCATTTAAAAGTTCTGTTGATTATCACTTTTTATTAACACTAACCAATTGATCATAAATTATTCACAAAATACTTCAAAATTATATATTTATTAAATAAAAACAAAACTAGGCACAAGTCCGACAAAGCCACGATTAGATGGCCGATAGACGATAACAATTGTATGCAGCTCGTGACTAGAGTTGCCAGTTCTGAAAGTTATAGAAGTCATGATGGTGTGACACGTTCAATTTTAGAGCATGGAAAATTAAGAATAAGTGACAGTGAATACCATTTTATTTTAACAAAACTATTATTGAGTATGTCGTTAAACTATAAAATTGAATAATTAATTGATATCAATTGTTAAATGAGCTATCATATTAAAAGTGCACAGTAAAATGATTGTGTTCACTAAAATATTATATTCGATACATATGCACCGTAATTTATCGATGTTTTCACAACAAACCATCGTGTACCTATCGAGATTCATCCGAGTGGTGATGTGTAATAACCAAAGTTTTGGTGATATTTCAAATAAAAACAGAGCTAATTAGGCAACAAAACAACACAGCAAGGGACAGGGAGCCACACAAACAATATGAACTACAATCCAAATGCGGGTATGCGGAATCGTAAGTGGGAGAACTGTAAGGAACAAGCTATAGCTACGCAAGTATATACCACGAAGGCAGCTATTGTTGTTGTTGCCGCGGCGGCGGCGGCGGCGACTGCCGCAAATACAAAAAGCTGCAGCTGGCGGTTATTTTAGTTGCCTCTCGTAGTTGATTATTGAATCGTTCAAAGGTTATTTCTATAGCTTGCACTAATAATTGTTGCGTTTTTAGTTTGTTTACTGCGTCTGTAGCTTGATTTTCCCGTTTCCTTCCTAACACTTGCGAATCTATCACAATCCAATTGGGATGTTGAATCAACAGAATTTAACGGCTGTTCTGTATTCCAAAAATAGCTCAAGGTGGCGGACGCGTTCGTCCCATTAAACGGGTGAGCGATTTGAATGCCATGGGCCCGACGGCTCCGATGCCCAGTGGTTCAGCTTTCATGACTCCAACGGTAGCACCCACCATGTTCGATCCCAACATGTATGGCGGTCCGGCTCCACAACAAGCTAATAGCTATGGCTACAATGCGGCCCCAACGTCAGCGGCGTCGCCACAACAGTCACAGCAGCAAAACTATGGATATACGCCGGGCCAACAGACAATGGCAAATGCACCATCTGGACAGCCTGCTTTTGGCATGAGTGGACCGCAGCCACCAGCATTTGGAGCTGCTGCCGGCTCTGCACCTGGTGGTCAATATCCACAGTTTTCCATGTTCCAGCAGCCCATCGTACAGGACATGGCGATGCAGTATGGTCAGCGGTTGGCCGATCAAGGCAAACAACTTGTAGAGAATCAGTTTGAGAAATGGGTGCCGGTCGCCAAATTGAAGTACTACTTTGCTGTAGACAATGCCTATGTGGGACGAAAGCTACGATTGCTGTTCTTTCCTTATATACACAAGGTAAGTTGGCTGAAAAAATTTTAAACTTTAGACGATTACCAACCCGGCAAAAAAGGCTAAGCTGTATAACTATTCTTATCCTTATAGGATTGGTCACTGAAATACGATCAGGAGCATCCTGTGCAGCCACGTTATGACATAAACGCGCCAGATCTTTATCTGCCAACGATGGGCTACATAACATATGTAATTGTTGCCGGCTTATTGCTGGGCATGCAGAATCGGTTCTCGCCCGAGCAACTAGGCATACAGGCATCTAGTGCGATGGCATATAGCATTTTTGAATTGGTCATCTACTCCATATCGCTTTACGTGATGAATGTGAAGACGAGTCTTAAGACTTTGGACTTGCTGGCATTTACGGGCTATAAATATGTAAATATTGTCGTCTGCCTGTTGATGAGCACGCTCTTCTTTCGATCTGGTTACTATATAGCGTTGGCATATACCAGCTTCTCCTTTGGCTTCTTTCTGGTGAGCAAGAAGAACAATGCGAAAGGAATATGAGATATACTTAATTGTTACTGTCTTTCAGCTACGGACGTTGCGAACAAAACTGTTGCAGGACAACACGCCAACAGCGCCCAGCGGTGCCATCAACTACGATCCGTATGGGAATCCACAGCAATTCGATTATAGCGGTGGTCGGAAGAGGAAACTATACTTCTTATTCCTTGTAGTTGCTGGTCAGATATTGTTCGCTTTTTTGCTATCGAAGCATTTGTACTTGCCCGGTGTGGATCCATTGGCAACGCTAAAAGCGCTATAAAAATCTATAGTTTAATTTTAACGAAACTCATTTCATTGATTGGGGCAACGAAAAACAGTCACTCACACACACACACACACACACATGGGTGTATGTGCGCAGTGTACACACCCTCTCAAAATTGATGGTGTGCTAGAATGTTTTCAAATCGCCAATGAAAAATCATTTCCAAAATGTTAAAATCTTAGTAGCTTATGTGGTTAGAAATACGTTACTTAAAGTTCGCGAAACATCCGATTGAGATTTGCAATAGGTGATGCATATACATATTTTTGTTATTAACAAAATTAACACATTTTATACATAAATAAACAATGCTTGATAAATGAAAATATTATGGCTATAGAATAGTATGAAAACTATTGAAATTTGGAATTCTCTTGTTTTTTTTTCCATCTATCGAATATGAGTGGCAAATATTAAGACAGATCTTATAAGTTGCTTCCGAACTTACTTTTGCATCAAGGCTGAATATTTTGCCTAAGAGACCATTTGAAATATGACATTCGGAAATTTACACGTATCATCGATCGACTGTTGCATAAAATAAACAAATTTTTTTGTCATTGAAACAAGCTTTCGTGTATTTTTAATTGTTTTTTTTTTTTCATATTTTTTTTTTATATGTATAGTATATAGTTTTTATTGAAATTTTTAGTCTTTATTACTGTAACGTGTTGGTTGGTTGGTTGTTTGCTTGCTTTTTTTTCATTTCTTTTTTACTTTGTAATTCTTACTCTTTACTCTTTCAATCATCTCTTTGTTCTCACTTTTTCTAACTGTTTTACTTACAGACTACGTAATGTTCTCTTGATCTGATCTTAGAATTTTTACTAGTTTCATACGCGTAACGATTCGTTTTTTATTTTATTTTAATTTTCTTTTATTTTTTTATTTTTTTTTTATAAAATATAGGCCAGTATGAAATATTGTTTTTTGTTTGTTTTGCATTAGATCTAGTTTGTTGGGTGTGTTTTTATATTCCATTTTTAATGCTTATGCACTTTGTTTATTTCAGTAATTATGTGTGTGGCTGACTTTTGCACTCGAATAGCGTGAAAAATAATTATAATAATTATAATAACGATAACAGTTCCTACATTAGGTATTAGTATTCGTTTTTACTCGTTTTGCTTTCATTTAGTAATAATGCATACTAATTAGTATTCTGATTTATTTTATATTTATATAGTATAAGTAGTTCGTTAGTTGGGGCCTCAATTGCAACTCAGTACCATAGCGCAAGAATGAAAAACTTTTGCGTACAAATTCGCTAGCTTAGCTTCCATTTCGGGGGTTTTCCATTTCAATGATTTTCTTTAAAGTTGACTAATGCAAAGTGTGTTTAGTTGATTTTCTGTGTGTTTGTTTTCTGTTTGGTTGTTTTTTATTAATGTGTATCGTGTATTATGCTAGCGCTTAGTAAATAGTTATAAACATGCTTTGCTTTGTTTTCAACAAATTCCACGTATTAAAAATAATACATTTACAACTAATCATAATTCAAGTTTAAATATATAGATCAATATTTATATATGTATATGTTTTCATACATGCTCATATTGTATTTATATAAATGTTTGTTTTTGTTCTGTTGCCTGCTGCTGTTGCATATAAATCGTAGTTATGTTTTACATAACTATATCTCGTATATATATTCTTGTTTTTCTTTTCTTTTTTTATTCATTTTTCATTATAAATATTTCATGTGTGTTCATTGTAAATTGGAATACAAAAAGAAGGTGCAACAAACGTAATTAAAAAAATAATAATAATATGGGAATATTGATAAACAATTTAAAACTCTTCCTAACGGGAAATATAATTTGAAATCAATCGCTAGCTCTAACCTAAATCACCGACTGTGCCGCCTCCTGCTGCTTGACAAGATTACGCTGATAGTTGATCGCATTCATTTTAACGAACTATATTACCGTGCCACCCGTAGGAGTTGTTTGACTGGGCGACATGTGTTGAGCAACGTGCTGTGGAGCAAAGAGATTAATTTTAGATGAGTTCAGAGAGATAAGCCGCGACTGAAATTGTGTCCACTTACCGTACTGTGTCCTGGCCGCGCCCATGTATAAATAAACCCATCCTGGCATGCCGTTAAAAAGCAATCCTCTCGAAATATAAGCGCGGTAAGGCGCTCGTGCGCAATCTTCTTGCAGATGAGCGGCTCCAGGAGCGGACACTCTTCAAACCTGGGACAGGCGGGCGTACCTATGAGCTTCATGGGATCATAGCTACTCACACTGGCCGACGACTGTCCAGCCGTGGCCAGCGAAGAGTTGTGCGAGGATTTGCTAAGCTTCAGTGAGCCAAAGCTATGCGCCGTTGCACTGCTACCAATGGCTGCGCCACTGCCCGACTCCACCGCTGTCGAGTGGGCGATGCTTGTGGAACTGCTGTTGTTATTACTGCTCCTGTTGTTGTTGCTGTGGTTACTGTGATTATGTTGATTATAGCTCTTTAGCATGCTCATTGCTTTGCGATGCTGTCGATGATTCGTAGCCGTTGATCCGCTGCCTTCATAGCCAATGCTTGACGAGCGTTTGTCCGAGTTGCTCAAGAAACTGAAATTCGTCAAACGCTGGGTGAGACTATTGAAGGCGCTGAAGCTGCTGCTGCTGGAGCCCGCATTGGAATTGGATTTGGTAGAGCTATTGGAATTTTTGCTATTATAGCCAGATGTGGAGTAATTGGAGTTGCTAACGCGTGGGCCACTGCTGTCAATGCTGTCCGACTTAGTCGCACTGATGCAGTTGGGAAACTTGATCGAGTTGCTATTGCCATGCGACCGGCTGTTCGCTTTGGATGAGGATGTGGTGTTCGCGGCAGCAGCTGCTGCAGGTGTTGCCGTCTCCGTGTCACAGCTTTCGTCTGGCGGCGTGTTGGCATTGGATGATTGCGAGGATATCGTGCAGTTGGCCGTGGAGAATTTACTAGAACTGCTATTGCTATGCTCTGTCGCACCGGCTACTCCGCCGCCAGCCGTTTCCCTAATAGGGCTACAGCTGCTAGAGTCGGCAAAATTGCTTGGCTGGCCCATGGCCACGGGTCGCATCACTTTGATGCCATCCGCATCGATGCCGCCATTCAGGAAGCTGCTGTCGTTCAGCTGCGTGCTATTTACGCGCTGGCGCATCGTCAAGGGGTGCCGCAGCACATCCTCCGTGATATCCCACAAGCAGATTTGCGTATCCTGACTAACCGAGCCGAGGCGATAGCTTATGGCCAGCTTGTCCGGCGCCAGCGCCGCCGATGAGGCATCCGAACGAAACGAAGCCGAGTGTGTACGCGTTCGATTCGTGTGCAACGGCGTTGAGTTCTTATCGAAGCCCTCGAAGCCACCATTGGCCGTTGAATCACCAGAGAATCGATCCTCCCTCGATGCAGTGTACTCGTTCAGCTGATTTTCATCATCACTGAAATCGCCTCCATCCCAGTTCGTGTAGGAGGTGGTATAGGGATCGAAGGCCACCACAGAAACCCAGGAACGATGGCCCTGGCCTCGCGCTACAACTCGTCGCTCGTGCAGCGACCACACCGTCACCAGATCATCCTCTCCGCCAACCACAATGTATTTGCCATCGGGTGACCAGCAGACACAGAGGAAGCCACCAAAATAAGACCGCGCAATTCCCAGCAGCTCCATTGTATCATAGTGAAAGACTCGCAAGAAGCCATCCTGTGAGACGAGCGCCAGATTCGATCCGCAAGGCGAGAAGCACAGCTCATTGATGCAGCAGTTGTCGGTGCTGAAGACCCACTTATACAGAGGATTGCGCGTCGATTTGGACTTGCAGGTGAGTATCGTATAGCCGTCGCCCACTTTGAATGGCTGATAGCTGGGCGCTGTGGCCGCACAGGGCAGCTCCTCATTATACAGATACAAGTGTCCTGAGGCGTGTGAGGCGAGAAACAGATGCGGTGAATTCGGCAACCACTTCAGGCAGGTCACTTTGGTCTTATCAATCAGGCGCTATACAAGTGAAATGGATTTTCTCAGTATGTGGACAAATTGAGTAACTGTTTGAGCATCTCGCTTACCTCCTCGTTGAATAGTTTGCGTAGCTCGCGTGGCCCTTGCTGCGGGGATACCAGCTGTATTTGTCCCGTTGTGAAACCAACCAGCAGCGGTGCACCAGAGGGCGTGGCTGCATTGGCATTAAAATCGTGACAGCTGGGATTTGTGCCCTTGTAGAACTTCTTATCGATGGGTTTGCTCATCTCGGTGCCCTGCAAAGCCAATAACAATGAAAAAACTTAGTTAGTCATCTCTCTGTTCCAAACATAGGCGGGTATTTGTGGCGTGCCATAAAAATAGAAACTTTCACAATACATATATTATAATTGCATCATAGCAATCCAACTACATATAAGGATTTTTGAACAATTACTGAATGATCATTTAAGAAATGGTGAATCAACAAGATTATCTTTCTCCTAAATTTAGATTGTAGGCTTACTCAAGAAATATAAATAGAACAGACTTTGCCAAGCCAAACAATCTCTTTGCGCCTATTTTTTTTCTCTCGATCATAAGGTATACCAATTAGCATCGATTTTGATAGCTTTGTGGAAATTAGCGGCTTGTTCAGACTTTCTGTTGAGCACCTGATGGGAATGATTCAAAATACGACACTAACCAAATGAAGACCTAAGCAAGTTTATAGCAAAACCGTGTGCGAATGCAAGCTTTCGTAGTTAAAATAACTCAGAGTACGAAACAGCTGCTTGGTAAATAAGAAATACAGTTCTTGTTACGTATTCGAATATTGAATACACTTAAACAAATACCTTGCGAACTAGCAGTCCCAACTTCCGTATACAATGTTACATTTATTGATGTAATTAATGTTTGACTATCTCGAAATACTTTCAATCAAAATTAATCAATTAATTAACAAATTATTACAAATTTAATTCAATTCCTGACATATATAAGCGATAGATACTCCACGCTTGTTAGGGTATGTCTGAAGAACAAACATAAAAACCTGACAAGTTGGATGATTTGCAATGGAAAAAGCTGCCTTCGAGCGCAATAAACACATTTAAATAAAAGCTAAGCAAGCGAATTGATCAACAACAAGAACGACAACAACAACAATAACAATAGCTAAATAACAAACGCTGCGAGAATTGGAACAAATTAAACGATTGTGTTTGGGGCAGCGTTTTGTGTGCCATTGGGAAACTGGATACGAATTGCCGGAACGTAAGCCGGAGTGACAGACGGGGGCCGCAGTTCTAACTAAGTGGGCACTGCCAATTGCTGCGGGGGCGGCAGAGTAACGACGGGGCACTATTACATGAGCAGAGCTAAGGGGCGAAGCCGGCATATGCAGTGCTCTGCTTATCAGCATGCACTTTTGATAACAGACTGCTTGAAAGATCTACGAGAAGAGACTGGCCACGTCACCTGCAGGGGACAGGGAATCCGTGTCTACAGGTGCGCCTCAGTGTGTTCATCAAAAATTAAAAACTACTGTTGCTCACCTTTTTAACGCCACGGAACGCATACACATAGAGGTCGCGTCCAAAATTGAAACAGATGCGATCTCCGCCATAGATTTGATTTGTGGGCAATCCGTTTTGGTCCAGCACGCCTCCATTGGTCATCGAGTGCATGGATATACCACCGCCTAGGCGCGCATCCACGGTGCTGCTGCTGCCGCCGTTGTAGTTGCTGTCGCCACCGGCGCCGCCGCCATTCAATGTACCAGTGGTTGTTGTTGCTGTTGTTGTTGGTGTTGCAGGTGTTGTTGTTGTTGTAGATGTTGCGCCATTTGAATTCAATTGCGTACGCTTATCACTCGATGTCGATGTTGTTGGAGTTCCTGCTGCTGTTTGCGGTGCCGCCACATTCGCCTCGCTATTGTTTTTACTGCTGGGATTCGGTAACGTTACAAATGAGACGCGCACCTGGGGCGAGCTTTGATTGTTGCTGTAGCCGACGCGATTAGGTCGCGAGTATTCGGAAAGGGTGAGCAGGCGATAGGTGCCCTCTCGGGTAACAAATTGCGTTTTCAGATCGTCCTTGACATTGGCATCCAGTTGGTTGGCCATTACGTAGGCGTTCGGTTTAGTTATACGCGCCGCTGATTGTTGTTGCTGTCACTGCTGCTCTTTGCATCACACCCGCACACACTGACACACAACACACACACACACACATATATATGCATATACACCTCAACCCATGCCGCGCGCGCGCCCCACTCAGACGCAAGTGTTTGGGCTACTACCTGCCGCTGCCGCTGTCGTTGCGACTACCGCTGCTGCTGCTGCTGCTGCCGCTGCCGCTGCCACTGCCGCGCTGCCCTGCCCGTTTGCAATTGTGTTGTTGTGTCCAAATATCGTCAAGTTTTGTTCCACTAATTAACTAGCCTTGTTTATGTGGGTTGGTGTGTATGCGTGCTCTTAATGCTTGCCCGTTGCTTGTTATAATTAGATTTAATTCTTCACTACACTTCAATTTGTGTGTTGTTGTTGCGGAATTTTTATTTTTCTCTCGCTGCCACTATTTCTTTATCGATAGACGATATCAATACTTTTGTAGAGCGCAGCTAACTTCAAGTGACTCGAAATGTGCGCACAGATGTTAAATCCACAGTATCAGAAGCTAATTGCAGCCCTGTAAAATTCAATGCTTGGCAACGCTGTTTGCTTTGTTTACAAAATTGTTGCCAGTCTGGCATCTCTATTCTTAATTTAAATTATGGCGCGTGAACATATATATATGAGTGCAACTGCTATGGCAATTTGAGCCTGTATTTATTCGCCATAAAAGCATATAGTGGCGAATAATGAAAAATGCTTATACAAGAGTATGAGTCGTGTTTAAATTTTAACAAGAAACAGCATCTTTTATTATTTAATTTTCGCCTTCATACATATGTGATTGGCATTTGTGGGTAAACGGAAATGCATTTCAAATGTCTTAGAAAATTGGCCAGGGGCAATGCTTTGTCCGTTCGTTTTTGTGCTGCGCTTGCACCAAATGAAGTTTTTCACGTATTCGGACATACGTTCTCTCAACGTTGCGCAACTGATTGGGGCATGTGGCAGAGTCTTACGCTGACCGTTCTTTAAGCCAGAAATTCACTTTGAGCTTGGCAATTCGAGTGCGTGAGTGGCAGGCAATTTTCTAGACAAAAGCGTAATAGTTGCAGAAAAAGAGATCAGATGTGATGTCAGTTTCAAAATATGCTTATTAAAAATAAGCACTGCTTTAAAGAAATCTTTGCGTTGACAAAGTTCATGCAATGATTAAATGATTTTGAAATGTATTTCGATGCGATTGGACTGCATCACAATTGACTTGTATGGATGGGGTCGAAGGAATGGATTTGTCATGTCCAACAAAATTGGTGAGGGCAACGATTTTCTGCGAAACTGTCGCTCCTCTGGCACTTGTTGTTGGTCTTGTTGGAAAAGCTCGGATTTCTCGTGGCAAATGCTGTAAAGGGATTTGTATTATTTTCTTTTTTTTTTTTCTGTTGTCTTTTCAGCCATTGCAGAATGCGTGAGTTGCATGCTATATGCTGGACAGCAGCTCACACGAGGGGGCATTATCGAATCATTTGTTGTGGGAAAAACAATCAGAGAGATAGAGAGCACTGAAAGAAATCGTCACCTTGGCTCCGGCACTTCAGAGATATGCGTATGGACAATCGAGTGCTCATACAAATAAGCGCTTCAGCATAGTACAATGAACTGCACTCCTCATGCACCACTTAAGCTGCGTATAAAAGCAGTTGGGCCACAGCCCAAGCATCGACAGTTGCCATCAGATAGTGACATTATCCATAATGCGAGTTTTAGGTAAGACCAGCCATTCATTGCCATTACGCTAACTAAGTGTTTGCCATTTGCTCATATTAGCTCTCCTATTGGCCTTGGCCGCGTGCCTCTGCTTGGCCTCGACTGTGCTTGGGCAATGCATTGATACCTATGAGCCTGGCTGCAAGCTGACATCTGAGGTGGGCTACCCACAGCGCCACTGCATCGATCCCACCAAGTACTGGCGGTGCGCCACCCTGAATGGGAAGGCCGAACTCTTCAGGTGCCAGACGAACACGGCCTTTAGCCAGGAGAGAAATGCGTGCGTGCCCTGGATCGATTGGGTCTGGAGGCCCTGCGTGGAGCCACCAAGTCGTCCAACTGGCTGGCAGCCATGTAATTAAGATAAATATATGATTGAAAAGATTTGGAATAAATTAAAATTTTCTTTTAAATTGAATTGGTAATTTGAGAAATATTTAACAAGAAATATTTATCAGTGAATTATTACATATATAAAATATTTCTTAAAAGCTAGTGAGGTATATATACTTAAAAAAAGTTATAATAAAAAATAAAATGATAAAATGATATCATAATTACTTGAAACTAGTCTTGTGATATATGTGATATATATATATATCTATGTATATATCGAGCTACATAAATTTATTTATCTGCATATCTCTAGAACCATTTGCTAACATTTAGCAAGATTTTTATATAATCTTAATACACTTGTTTTTTTACTTTTAAGTGAAGTAGAATCTAGAAACCTCTGTGGTTATACTCACTTCAAACTTGTGTTAAGATAATGTGAAGCGTAAGTCTTACAAAGAATATAACAATATAAATAAATATCTACTCAAGTCTAGTCATAGTTGAGTAACTAAAGATATATGACATATCATAGTGCATTTCCGATGTTATATCCGCTGCACTCAAAGAGATTTATAATGTGTGTTCTTCGTTTATTGAACTACTTAAGGTCGTTATCAGTGAGGAAAGTCAACTGCCGCTAAACAAGTGTTTATCTGATCGTGTTCAAAGATCTAGATGTGATGGAGCGATAAGCTATCTGGCAAGGGGCGTTTCGTTGGCTGGCCGATGACTCAGATAGCAAGAGTTGCCGCGTATTTCGCGCAGTGTACGCAACAATTCTGTTGGCCAGCTGACTTTTGACGTGTTCCACTGTTAAAATGAAATGACACCCCTTAAAAGTGTCGATAGCTTTAGACAGCGAAATTAAATTTCATGTTGGACGCCTCCAAAAACATCTGTCATAAATCAATATTGGTGTATTTGGCAAACTGGTCCAGTTACACTTCCATTTCCACATCACATGGCATTTTTGCATTTTTTATACCACTTTCTTTTTTTTTTTTTGATATTCCAACAGTTGTGCGTCAGGCCCTTTGTCAATGCAGAATCGAGGACATCAATAAAACGAGCTGCAAACAAATTTTACCTGTACACACTGTATATATTTTTTTTTTTTCCAGTTATAATTTTTATTTTATCAGTGTGTTTGTTCACTTTTGTATGCGTGCATGTGGAAAACTGCAAAAAAGGAAGAAAATATAACTGACATTTGCATGTTAAAGAACGGAGTGCTACAATTCATATCACACACATGTAATCGCCATTCGCAAATTGTAATTGCGTCATTTGAGTGCGATGAAAAACAGATTACTTTGTATTTGTATTCAATTATAACACGGCTTCGACTTCAAAGACTGCAGCGGTGTGAAACGATTGAATGAAATTGCCCCATTTAAAGGGAGTCAATATAGCGAAAAGGTGTTAAGGAGGCTCGAGTTGGTGATATATGAATAAGAAATTAATGAAATGAGCAGATATATTTTAAACTTGAGGAAGAAAGAGGTAGGAAATAAGCAGGAAGTGGAAATGGAAGAGTTATAACGAGTGGGAGATAG